>JASDQU010372774.1:68276-84938 GCA_032191745.1 Picea mariana
TAAATCAATTCTCTTGCAAGAAATAAACATGAAGGGATTTTATCAACATAACTTTTTCATAGAAATAATAAGAATTTCTACCCGACTTGACCAATGATCAATCTCCAATGAAGAGAGATATTTCCCCTCTTCAGGTCTAACAAAACCAAAAAAAACTCTTCTAGGTGTGAAAACATGATAAATACAAATTCGGTGCTTAAGTATAAGATGCACACCTATTTCCTCATCTTTTGAGTTACCAACTCTGCAAAGAAAGAAATTGATATGGACATCACTCTAACAGAGTTTTCCCTTGAGAAAACCTAACATTGAAGATAAGAGACCCTCCAATTTCTTGTGTCTCTTTTTTTTCTCCACCCGTAGGTAATTCAATTTTTGTTGTATAACAAACATGACTAATGCATGTTGTTGTTGAAATGGATGAGTTGTACATTACAGATATGGATTCAAAGAAAGGTAAGAAGTAGAAAGAGAAAGTAATTGAGTTGAGATAATACCATGAAGAAGATGAACTTGAGATAGATTTTGACATTCCAAGACCCATTTATGCCAATAGAAAATGTTGTATGGGCCCAAGAAGAGTCTTCACGTCACTAGTACATTTGCCTCATTTTTCGACGTCGTTACAACGCCCATTCGAATGCCACACGTTTGGATTTTTGAAAAATCCCTCTCCAACTATTCATCATACTCTTGACATCCATAAACTTATGTCGAATATTTGACGTACAAGACTACCATGTGGAAACTATGGAGAGAGTTTATGAAACAAATGTCCGTCTTACAGAATCGTCGCTATTACAACCATCATACAATGGTGGTATTGCGACATATTGATATGCCACATGGAATTTTCCAAGAAACCATCATGAGGCAAGCAACCTTCATTTTAGCAATGGTGGTGGTCGTTACTGTGACATAGGAACATAACTACCATTGGAAAGCTGACATGCACACCACACAAATTGTGACTTTATGGCCGACGTATACATCAACATGGAGACACTCTACAACACATAGTGCATTGTAGATCCAATGTCATGGCGCGGTGGTGTCATCAGAGGCACATCGTAGGAGTGCTCCCAGTCCTATTGAAAATGAGATAGACATGCATCAGAAGTCCAACACCCATAAAATAAAGTAAACAAAATAAAATTGCATTGGATATAGAGAGCATATATAGATGACAATGTTCTCAATATATGATGATATAGACAATTAGGATTATAGTTTCTATTGTTTCATAAAACCTTAATTCAATATTGTTAGATCCTCCACAACAAAAAATGCATTGTCACACTTAATATATACATGATTTTCTTTTAAACTCTAATTTTCCCTTGTGCAGAAATGGATGCTAGACTTCAGTAAAATGCATGTCGAGGTCTTAAAACATCCACAATTTGAGTGGTTCAAGTTTGTGAGGGTGTCTTAGATAATTTTACACATGCCTACATATTTAGATTTTCATTTGAAAACATAAAAGTGGTTGTTGTGTAAAAAGGGAAAATTATACCTTGTAAATTGAGACACCAAAACAATAGAAAGTGACCTAATGGAAATGCACGACCATGCTTCTATATAGCTCCAAATTTAGTGATATAGGAATTGGGGTGAAGTTAATAACATCCAAATCTATATATTTCATTTGGAGTGCATTTAAACCGGCTAAGGACTTCTACCTTGAACCAAGATTCAAGACCTTTTGTAAAATGGAGGGTAAAACCATCTTACTGTAAAATGCACACCTAAGACTCATATAACCTCCAAATTGAGTGGTTCAAATTATGGAGTTTGTATTTTATCATTTTACATATATTCATACTTTAGATGTGCAATTTGAAACCTAAAACCTTCTGGTGTGCGTAAAGGATGAAAGTTTCTTTGTAAATGCAAAAAGAAATGCATAAAGGGAAAAATGCATGAAAATAGGGCATGATGAGAAATGCATGCCCTTGGAAGAAAAATCCATGTATGGTGTTTTTGATTTACAAGTTATAGGAATGTGGATTTCTTGAAAATCCTAGAGAATGCATACTAGGATTATTTGTTCTTAGAATTTAGTAAAGGGTTGAAATACACATGAACCTTTGGAAATTGTGAAAAGACACTAACTAAAATGAAAAAAATGGTACTAATTACTTGATTCCAAGAGATTGATGAGATATGAGCTTGTACAAACAAATCACACATAGGCTAGTTGTTAGTTTCATTTCCATTGCAAAGACCTACTGAAATCATTAGAAAATACAAAGTTATAGGACTGAATATTAATAATTAAATAAATAAATAGACAAATCAACATGTACGAGACCTAGAAAGACAAAAATGTAATGCATGAATGAGAAAAATACTTGTTTTGATTTTAAACTATAATTTATGCCATTTTATAGAAATACATGCCAGGCTTCAAAAAAATGCATGCCTAGGTCTTAACACACTCACAATTTGAATGATTCAAGTTTTTGAGGGTGTCTTAGATAATGTTACACTTGTCTGCATATTTATATTTTCATTTGCAACGATAAAAGTGGTTACTGTGTAAAAGGGGAAAATTCTACCTTGTAAATTGAGATACCAAAATAATAGAAAGTTACCTAATGGGAATGCATGCACATGTGTTGGACGTATGGGATGACCTAGGTTCTACATTAGTTCTCCAACAAAAATATTTTCACCATCGGCCTTTTTGGTAAACCAAAAGACTACACCATGCATAGAGTGCACAACACAGTCTCACCTGAGATGGTTTATGGGTGACTGCACAACACAGATGTCTGCAGTCATGGAAGGGATTGGGGTTGTTCTTCTTACTTCTATTTATACTTAACCATGCATTCATTCATCAAATATACTTATTCATTCATTCATAATATTCATTTTGCATACATATTCTAGTGTGATCTGTAAAAAAACCCATTCATTCATCTAACCATCTAACCATGATGACAAAAAAAAAAGTATTCAGACACATTTCAACACAGGGCTTTACCATGGTTCACCCCCCTAGGGATACGTTCACAAAGATCTTCTTTTTCTTTCTTCTTCTTCATCAAAATGGCGCTGCGCGCATTGCATCATAGGATATGTGAATAGTGGTGAGATGGACCAATGTTTCACCAAGCTCCACAACTTGCCACCTGACCCTCAATTACATCAACTCCATCCGAGCTCTACATCTCTCAATAATACAAAGAACCAAAACTCAAAAGGACTCTCCAAAAGTAAGTTCTCTCTGCAAGACACAAGATAACGATGATCAAAAATGATAAATATGATCCTTTAATCTACCTTATACATCTTATTTATACTACAAAATGGGTTTAAACCCTTACATTATGACTCTAAAACCCTAACCCTAACATGGCTAGGTTTGTCCACATATGTGCCAGATCTCTGCAAATCCTGCCGCGCACTGCTTCCTTTTCCCTTTGTCACACTGTTCCCTTTGGTCCATGCTACCTTTCTTGCTATTCTTACTCCCCAAAATTCCTTCTCCAACAGGCCCCCAACAATAACCTGTGGCTCGTCTCGATCCACTTAGACTTAGTTCACTTTCTGCAATGCAACCTCTAGTGCATGAAAATTCTGTGCCAAATTTGTCACTTTCTCCTTTTCATGCACACTCTTTTTTGCTTGTATCTCCACATCCTACGCTGTCATGTGGTCTTTCAACACTTTCCTACTTTTTGCATGTTCCTGTGCTAGTCTTACTTTCTTTGTTTGTAGTTATTTTATTAGTCTTCCGGCCTCTTGCTGCAATGGCTCCAATTGATCCTGTCTTGCTTATTTTTCTCCTTGTACCGCCTTCAGTTCTTCTTGCAGGTTCTTCATTTCCTACACACTCTTCATCCTTTCCAAGATGGCCATTGATTTTTGCCTCTATTTTAAATCATGTACTTATGTGGTCACCTTTTCCTATATTTGGTTGAGTTGCTGTATCCTCTCATCTTCTTCCAGGATGGTCCAAATGTGCACAATCCTGTCATACAATTCTGCAACTTTTACTTCATGCGCTATGCTATCTATGTGCGCATTAGCCTCTGGCTCTCTCAGTTCCCTCACTTCTAGGGGTGTGATTGGAGTGAATTTTTTTGTTAACTCTGCTATCTCATTCTTATATCTCTCCATTGTCTATGCAATATTTTGTATCGTTTCTTTTGCTGTGAATTTCAGTTCCTGTGCGTTGTCTGGTATGTTGCTGTATACTTTTTCAAGTTTTTTCTTTAGTTTATCGGTGCATTGTTTCTCCTCCTCCTTCTCCGTTGTTATTTGATCACAGTTTACCTGCAATATCTCCTTAACCTCCCTGTCGATCTTTAGGTTGGTGGCATCTGCCTTAGCTCTAGATTGGACTTCCTACATCACACTCACATGTAACCCATATAACGCCTTTGTAGGTATGTTTTCTAGAACCAACTATAGATGTTCTATGTCCTTCACCTGTTTATGTGTTGTGTTCTCGTCTACTTCCAACATTTCCTATGTGACCTTGAACCTGTCATTGCTCTTTAATACTGTCTGTATTGTCTCTTCCCATTCTTTCTGTACTGGTGCTTCTTGTGCTTTTTCGTTCTGTTGTGTTGTAGGATGATGCATTGTACTTGTCTACAACCTTTGTAGAATGTCATGAAATTCTACTAAATTCTCCTTAATTTCCTCTCTTTGTACTTATGCTACAAGTACAACATTCTCCCCTCTATCTTGGACTTTTTCTGTGACAAATTCTGCATCCTCTTTTTTGATAGTGAGTACTGTGGGACTCTTGTGGTACTTCATTTTATTTATTATTTCCCCCTCCCATGTTCCAGTCCTCTTATTGGTTTGGGTTGAGGTCTGCGCCTTGATTTTCTTCTTTTCTATTTCTCCATCCTATACCTCCTTTTTACGAGAGCTATATCCCTTGACCTTCTCTCCATATCCTTTCACTTCTTCCCTTGATGCAATGTATTTCTTCCTTGTCTTCTTTACTGCCGCTCTACTCCATGAGGTTTGACTATGCTTTGTAGCCTTTCTTGTATTGACTACTAGAATTTTTTTCTTCTTTTATGGACTTGCTTCTTCTTGTTCCTTAGGCTTTGTTCCTTTCTTCTATGTTACTGGAAATTTCCATTGTGTAAGCCAGTCCTTCACTATCCATTATGCTTCCTCCCGCGTTGTGCAATACCTAATTTCTAGCCACTTCTTCTTTGGATCCCTTCTGGCCTGAATCCACATGTGATGTCTTGAAGCCTTAAAGTTGGAAATTCCTTTGTTTTCCTTGACTACTTCGATCATGATTCTCCAAATGTTAGTTGTCTTCTACTGCATATATTCCAGGAACATTGCAAATACTATGCAATTCACATGTTGGTTCTTAGTGTCTTTTTCCTACCATAAGGTTATATACCGCACTGTAAAGCATTTACCTCTTTTGTATAGAAAGGCTATGAATTTGGGTTCCTACTATCCTACCAGTGCTACCAATATCAATAGCTAAGATTAATATAATTCTGTCCCATTATCATGTGCATCCCTGCAGTCTATCAAAAATTGGTTTAATAAATAGGACACCCAGCTGAATAATATACCCTTTGCACACTACGCAACTACTGTTATGACTCCTAATGAGGCCTCTTCCTTTCTAAAATTCCTTAAGAGTTTACAGTCCATAAGCTTTGTGACAAACCTCATCATAGGGTCATTGATGTCCTTTATCACTATGCCCTTTTCCCCTATTTGTCTCGAATTGCGCTTTAACTTCTTCTGCAATCTCTTTTTCCCTTGCTTTGTTCTCCAAGTAATCCTCTAGTTTTATGCTACTGGTTGGTAACCTTGTGATTTTTTCTATGAGGTCTACATCTATATGGACCAACCTATCCATCCACATGATACCTCCATGTACCCTTGCCACCAGTTGTTTCGCACATTTTCCTACATTCTTACCATGCCCAAAATGTGGTATTTCTAGCAAATTCATAATACCTGAATTATATAGTCCTATGATCCACTACATGGGATCTAAAATTGGTTTTCCTGAGGGTCCTACCCCCTCCTTGTTCTTTAAATAGATTTCCCGTGCAAGGTCATGAAACTTTGTTGTGTCCGTTACATCATGACATGCATACTTTAATTTTTCTATTTTCCCTATCACGTATTCAACTACAATTACGACATATGGGATATAAGGTAGAATGATATCCACTGAGGTTTGTTTGCTTGGGGCTCCTGGTATTTTCCTTTTCCGACCCGCGGTTGGGTTTTCTTCGGCAAGTTCTTCCTCGACTTATTCTTCTTCTTCACCATCTGTTTCTTGTTGGCCTGTAATGTCTTAGACTAGGACTTCTTCTTCGGGGGTCCCATCACTCTATTTTTCCATCTGCTTCGCTCTTGCAGAGTTTTCTGAATTAGGGTTTACCCTGTAGTTAGGGTTTTTTTTTTTGGTTGTCTTATGCTCTGATCCACTTCCATATCTTCTGCGACTGATTTTTCTTCTTCTACCTGTGTTGGACTGATCGATTCAGTCTTTATGGTGGGAATATAATCCACATTGACCACTCCAATCATTTATTCTAGTGGTCTATTACTGCTACGGGTCCTTTGTGTGAACTGGCTTGGTTGTTCGAACTTTGGTGGCACCATCTTCTTGCTTTTTGGAAAAATCGACCGTAGATCTCAGTTGGGTTCTTCACAAGCTCACACTTTCTCGCACTCTGCTTTCTCTTTCTCTTAGTTGATAAAAAATCACAAGTGTTTTTATTTTTCTTGATTTTCCCCTTTTTTATAGACTTTGTCATTAATTCTCTGACACATTGTTTCTTTTCTGGTCATTCTCCGTCCCATCACACGATGCTTATTTTCCTTGCGCGCAATCTTATGAATTCTGTCGCACAAATTTTCTGTCTATTGCGTGCTGTCATTCCCAACTATCTGTCTATCACTTATTCTTCTAACTATTTTTTTTTGGATTTTCTTCATTTTTCTACTTTTCTCTTCCTTTTTCTTCTTTTAACTCCTACTATTTACAATATGCACAAGTCTACTTGCTATGCTGCAACTATTGAGGGTTAGTGGGTCGATTGTTCCTATATAGTTTCAATCGACTACCATTCACTAGTCCTTGAACTTCCTTACCTGCTAAGTCTTGCAGTTGTACAACACCACCATCTGTGACATAATTTATCTGATATGGCTCTAGCCAATGCATTCTAAGCTTCCCTGGGTGATACAAATACTTGCTATCATAGAGGAGAACCATATCTCCTTCCTTGAAATGCTTCTTCTTAATATGTCTTTCATGCCATGATTTATACTTTTCTTTCTGTAACTCCTGATGGAAACCTACTATGATTCTATCCTCTTCTAATTCCATCAGTTGAGCCAATATTTTCTTCACTACACCCCTTCTTGTCATATCTGTAATTGCTGAAATGCACAGACTTGGTATCAAGTAATCTAAGGGAACTACCTCCTCCTGTCCATACACCAATCTAAAGGGTGTGTGCCCTATTATCTTCTTGTAGGTAGTTATATAATCCCAAAGTACTGATGGTACCTTCAAATCCCAATCATCTTTGTTCACATTACAAATATTTTTCAAGGCATTCTCCAAAATCTTGTTGAAGGATTCCACTATTCCATTTTCTTGAGGGTGATAAGGAGTACTCTTCTGGTGGCGTATCTTAAATTCTTCAAGAATTGCCTCAATTGTACTGTTGATGAAGTGAGTCCCTTGATCACTCATCAATATTCTTGGACATCCAAATCTTGTCACTACATGTTCAAATAGAAAGAGCGTTGCAGTCTCTGCGCGACAATCCTTTACTGGTGTTGCCTCATCCCATCTCATCAAGTATTATGTCGCTGTAATGATATATCTAGCTCCTGATCTTCTGATTGGTGGGTTGATTGGTCCCACAAAATATACTTCCCACTTTTTAAACAATTGTAGAGTAACCTGAGATCTCAATGGCATATCATCCCTCCTGGATGGATTCCCAACTCTATGAAAAACATCACACTTTTGACAATATTCCTTTGAATCCTTGTGAACTATTGGCTACCATAATCTTGCACGCAATACCTTCTACGTGGTATATTTTCCTATGTGGTGTCCTACAACAATACCTTCATACGCCTCTTCCAAAATGACAGGAATTTCATGCTCCATCACACATATCCATAAGATGTTATCTGCTCCAAGTTTGTATAAATGACCCACAATCAATTAATAATTTGCATCTTTGACCATCAGAATTTTCTTCTACGCAATAGTAAATTCTCTTGGTGCAAATCCTGTACTAAAAATATCAATGATATCAACAAAATACTCATTAGCTATATGTAATGAAAAAAATTGTGCATCTGGAAAGTTGTCTTTGAATTTATTGGGTTCTTCTCCATTAGTTATCCTAGATAGATGATTCGATCCTGCATTCAATATTCCAGGTTTCACCAAAATTTCAAAGTCAAATTATTGGAACAAAATTAACCATTTGCATATCCTTCCCCACAACAATGGCTTATTGACTAAATATCTCAGAGTTGAATGATTTTTAAACATCTTGAAATGTTGTCCTAACAAGTAATTTCTGTATTTCTTCAAATCATACACCATAGCTAGACCTTCTCTTTCTTTAGTGTTATAATTTTGTTTTGAATCAGATAATTTTCTACTTGCAAATGCTATGGGGTGATCTATATCCCCTTCTCTTGTTTGGGTTAGTAATGGTCCTAATGTTATTGCATATGCATCCACATGCACATGAAATTCTTTTTCCCAATCTGGAAAGACTAAAACCAATGCAGTAACCATCTTCTACTTCAAAATATCCAAACTTTGTTGGAATTCATCATTCCACTGATACTTAGTGTATTTATTCAAAAACTTCTCCAATTGCATAGTAATCTATGCATATGATCTTATGAACTTCCTGTAATATCCTGTATGACCCAATGTACTCTTCAACTAGCGCACCGACTTTGGTGGTGGTAAGTTAACTATGACAACAATTTTAGCGGGATAAACCAACAAACCTTGTTTACACACCACATGTCCTAACAAAATACCAAAAGGTGCACTGATAATACATTTATTAATGTTCAATGATATCTGAAATTGTCTGCATATGTCTAACATCAACCTTAATACTTCCACTTGATCCTTAAAAAAACTAAACATTGTCCAAACATCTAGGTAAACCTCCAAAAACTTACGAATGAAGTCCTTAAAAGCTGTTATTACTACCCTTGAAAAAATTGTTGGTGCATTCTTCAATCCAAATGGCATAACTATATACTGAAATGATTCGCATTCTATAGAAAATGTTATCTTATGCCTATATTCCATTACTATCCTGATTTGATGATAACCTGTAAAAGAATGATCTTCTTGACCTCCAACATTTTCAAGTACTTCATCTATAAATGGGGTAGGAAAAGGATCATGTAGGAAAGCATCATTCAAATTTCTCAAATATACACAAATCCTAATCCCTCCTTGCTTCTTTTCTTGCACCACCATAGAACTGATCCATTTTGACTCTTCTATAGGTTCTATGACACCAACTTCTACAATCTTGTCAATTTTTGCCTTCACTTTCTCTTTGTATGTTGGATTCAATCTATAAGGTATCTGTTTGATAGGTATTGATTCTATCTTTAAAGGTATATTCATCTCTCCTATATATCCTACTAACCCCTTCATCTATGAGAATGTCACTGGGAGTATGTCACTGTACTCGCATAGTAATTTTGTGATCCTTTCTACTTTCTGATTATCCCAATAATCTCCAATACTAGCCATCTTTGGGTTTTCTGTAGTTCCAATGTTTACCTTCTTGATCTTTAATGGTGAAACATAATATTATGAATCTAGTTTGGGACCTTCTACTTCCCTTTCACCTTCCACTTCTGGGATCTGTATATTACGTGGATTATATTTTGCTGGATCTTCTTCTTCTGCGATGTCATAACAATGTAGAAATTGTTTAACTGTTTGTCTAGCCTTCTTATGATATGCAGGGACTGTTTCAAATTATGTTTCTTAAAATATCCTATATCTTACCACTTTCAACATTGTATCGATATCTGGACTGTCATGTTCAAAGGAAAATGTAACTATGAAATTCTACTGTATCTCTTCCCAGTTAGTAGTTTCTCTGTGTTGTTCATGTTCTGTGTACCAGTTCTTCAGAATGCCTTCTAGTGTGTGAATAAAATGGTGTGGCCATTCTTCTGGTGGTACTAATATCCATTGAACCATGCACTTATCTACATGTTCTTGAGGTTGTCCAAATCCCTCACATTTCTCCTCATATCTATGCTCCTACTCTGTGTCGAATCTGATGCACAATAAACTTTTGCACTGAAACCAATTGTTGATCTTTGCCTTGTGTGTAGCCCACCATCTTGCAGGTGTATCTTTTAAAGAAATATATAATTTTTCTAATCTTTGATTTTCCAAAACCTATACCTCAAACTTTATTAAAAATTCTTCTAAATCATTCAATCCATAAAAAGTAGGAGGTTCTCTTACCTCTGTACCAACCCATCTCAGTGCACGCATCATTCTAGTGCATCTCCTGGTAGATAATTCATGTAGTTGTTGCTGTTAGTTTTTCTAGTCTTGTGTCATAGTCTGAAGCACACAAAATTATAGTTGATTCACATCTTGTGTAACAATATTGTCTGTCGCAGGTTCCACATACCTTCTTCTTTATGAGGGATCTAATGGTGCAATAAATATGTATTCTCCATCATCTTTCTTGTCTTCAAGTTAATAATATCCTGGTTATCAAAATCCTAATCCATACCTAACAGTGCTAGATATGGAAAAGTTTTGTCCACTATGTTAATGTCTTCAAAATCAGCCATGGTGAACACACCATATAAATCTACTGGAATCCCCTTCAACCTACCAATTGGCACCACTCTATGTTGATTTTCCAACTTCAATTGAATAGGTGAATACCCTAGTTGAGGTTCTTCCATAGCTTCCCAAGTCTTCTTTGGAAGAACATTGATTTTAGATCCTAAGTCTAGTATGATATCACCCATATTGAAATATCCTATGTTGTCATTCAATCTGAATTCCCTGCTGGTTCTTCTCTTCTTACATACATGATTTACTCTTTTTACTCCTTCTTCCCTAGGATTATATTTTTCTAACAAATTATGCAGTACTTGTAAGGAACTTTTATCCTTCAATAATTTGACACAAGCTCCCAAAAAGTTTCTTAAGTTAATTACTTTTTCTGAAGACTTCTCTTGATTGGTCTAATGAAATAATTAAGGCATGTCATACATTGGTATTTCATCTACTGGCTCTGTTCCTGAAGTGGACACTATTATCCTTCAAGATCTCTTGTCTAGCTTCCTTGAATATCTCTTTCTCTTTGCGCACATAAAACTTCTGTTCAGGAACTGTATTCTTCCTGACCCAGTAGTACTAGTCCTAATCCTTCTTGGCTACATATTCTCATATCTTAGCTCTACCTCTAGTAATTATGGTATTCTTCTTCCCATCCTATTCTATGTTTTCTAACCCGATCCATTACACGTTCTGATTAGTCTGGTTTCTCTTGTCCTATATATTTATCAAAAGTGTCAAACAATATTCTATTTCATGGTCCATTGCGTGACAATACATGCATGTCATAGGTGGTTGTGGAAAGTCTCTTTCATAGTGCCCTAGTTTTGACAATTATGACAAACAATTGATCCTCAAACTCCTCCAAATCCTCTTCCTCCACAACCTCTTCCTTTGAAGCCTTCACATATGAAATAGTTGTAGGCATTCCCATTATATTATTTGTTGAGAGACACATGTACCAATATAAATCACAGTATATAAATGTGATTTCCAACTACGCAACCTTTGTATACTCATCTGTAATATGATTTTCTACCCATATCTTCTCATAGATAAACACGTTATTTTCTAAATCATCTGACTTGTCCCCTTGGAACTATGGTAACCTAATAGTTGGATATTGTCTTGCCATTGTGAAATTTGATGAACTACCACCTCTAAGGGGTGTATATACTTGACTACTACTTGCTGAACTTGCACTTCTGCTACTAGACCCATGTCCTGAAAAAATTCTTCTACCACTAATGACTTGCTGGTTAACTAGTTTTTATTCTTCAATTGTCTTAGTCACACATGGGGTTGTGGGTTCAACACTAATTCAAATCTGGAATGGAGATCTTTCTTCTGTGTCAGACCCAAGACCTCTAGTTTTAATCTCATATGTGGCATGCAAGATATCCTCAATCTTCCATGTGGCATGAAGATCCTCTACCTCTTCCTTATCGTTGTCCAATCTCTTTCGCTCAGCTACTTCCCTCTTCTTGTTATTAATCCTATACCAGTAGGGTTGTCTGCTGTGTGTCACACCTATGTTCCTTATGATTTCCCTAGTATTTTCATCATTCATCATGATGGGGTCCATTGCCTCCTTCTTTTGGCTACTCTCTAGAGCCTTCTCCATTTCTCATATCTTCCTTAG
This sequence comes from Picea mariana, assembly GCA_032191745.1. Lineage (NCBI taxonomy): Eukaryota > Viridiplantae > Streptophyta > Pinopsida > Pinales > Pinaceae > Picea > Picea mariana. The sequence continues at coordinate 80,768 of JASDQU010372774.1, forward strand.
TGCTTCCCCCAAATCCCCCATGCACACAGAGTGATCTAGTTGTATGATTCCATGGTCATCATGCCTTTATCATGTAATAAGATATTGATTGATGTATAAAGATACCTAGTATACCTCCCTCTGGGTCCCCTCAAGAAATCCTACTATGCAACAGTATATGACTTCATTATATCAACTGCAAACTCAATGATAAACTCCAAATTAATGTTGTCTAACCAAAAATCCACTACGCATATGGATTTGTTATTAACCCTTTCCAGAAACACAATATTCTCAACATTCCACTCTACTAGCCTCATCTTATTAGTCAGATGGGTATCTTTTAACCTCAATATCCACTCTTGTAATAATTATGGAAAATAACATAGATATGCTTCATGCAAATCAATAAACACATACATCTGCATGTGCTGGCGCTGTGTATACCTGGAACCCTTATTATCTTTCTACGTGAACTCCAATTGCTTTGTCTCCAACCATATTTCAATATCTTTCTTCATAGGATTCCATGGCACGAACATCCCTTTATACCACTGCACCTTCTTCACCAAACCCCTTCCTAGTTGTCCTTTTGAGTTCCAATCGACAACAAAACTATTTTTTGGATGTATGGGTTGACCCAAGTTCTACCTTATTTCTCCAACAAAACCCTTTTCACCATTGGCCCTTCAACTCAACTAGAAGGCTAAACTACACACAGAGTGCACAACGCAATCTCACCTAAGATGGTTTATGGGTGACTGCAGGACACAAATGTCTGCAGTCATGGAAGGGATTGGGGTTGTTCTTCTTACTTCTATTTCTACTTAAAACATGCATTCCTTCATCATATCTACTATTTCATTCATTCATAATATTCATTCTGCATACATATTCTAGTGCACGCTGTAAACAAACCCATTCATTCATCTAACCATATAACCATAATGACAGAAACAAAAGTATTCAGAGACATTGCAACATAGGGTTTTACCATGGTTCACCCCCCTTGGGGCTACATCTACAAAGATATTCTTTTTATTTCTTCTTCTTCATCAAAATGGATTTGGGTGCATTAAATCATAGTATATGTGAATAATGGTGAGGTGGACCAGTTTCGCACCAAGCTCCATAGCTTGCGACCTGACCCTCATTTACATCAACTCCATTTGAGCTCCATAGCTCTGAACAATACAAAGACTCAAAACTCAAAAGGACTCTCCAAAAGTAAGTTCTCTCTCTAAGACACAAGATAAATATGATCAAAACTGATAAATATGATCCTTCAATCTACCTCATACATCTTATTTATACTAAAAAATGGGTTAAAACCCTTACATTATGACTCCAAATCCCTAACCTTAACATGGCTAGGTTTGTCCACATACGTGACAGATTTCTACAAATCCTATTGTGCACGCTTCCTTTGCCCTTTGTTGCACTCGTCTTCCTTCTTTTCTGGTGTGCATTGTCCCTTTGGTCCATGCTCCCTCGCTTACTGTGCTTACTCCAAAAAATGCCTGCTCCAATAACATGCTTCTATATCACTCCAAATTTAGTGATCTAGGATTTGGGTTGAAGTTAATAACATTCAAAACTATACATTTCATTTGGAGTGCATTTTAAAAGGACTAAAGACTTCTACCTTGAATCAAGATTCAATAACTTTTGTAAAAAGGAGGGTAAAACCATCATAGTGTAAAATGAAAGCCTAAGACTCATATGACCTCCAAATTGAGTGGTCCAAATTGTGGATTTTGGATTTTATCATTTTACATCTATTCATACTTTATATGTGCAATTTGAAACCTAAAACCCTCTAGTGTGCTTAAAGGCCAAAAGCTTCTTTGTAAATGCAAAAACAAATGCATAAAGGGAAAAATGCATAAAAATGCATGAAAACATGTCATGATGAAAAATACATTCCCTTGTAAGAAAAATCCATGTATAGTGTTGTTAATTTATAAGTTACAAGACTATGGATTTGTTTTAAACACTAAAGAATGCATACTAGGGTGGTGCCCATAATTTAGTAAAGGGTTGAAATACACATGAATCTTTCACAAATCTACAAAGACACTAAATAAAATGGAAAAATGGGTACTAACTACTTGGGTCCATGAGCTCGACGAGACACGAGCTTGTACAACCACACCATACCTATGCTAGTTGTTAGTTGCATTCTGGCCATTGCGAAGACCTGCTGAAATCATCAGAAAAAACAACGTTATATGACTGAATATTAATAATTAAATAAATTAACAGACAAATCAACATGTAAGAGACTTAGAAAGACTAAAATCCAATACTTGAATGAACAAAATAATTGTTTTTCTTTTAAACTGTAATTTCTACATTTGTGCAGAAATGCATGCCATGCTTCAAAAAAATGTATGCCAAGGTATTTACACACATGCAATTTGAATGATTCAAGTTTTTTAAGGTGTCTTAGATAATTTTACATCTGTCTACATATTTATATTTTCATTTGCAAACATAAAAGTGGCTGCTATGTAAAAGATGCAAAGTTTACCTTGTAAATTGAGAGACCAAAACAGTAGAAAGTGGCCTAATGGAAATGCAGTCCCATGCTTCTATATAGCTCAAAATTTAGTGATCTAATATTTTCGGTGAAGTTAATAACAATACAAATCTATATATTTCATCCATAGTGCATTTTAAAAAGACTAAGTATTTATACGTGGAATCAAGATTCAAGACCTGTTGTAAAATGGAGGGTAAAACTGTCTTACTGTAAAATGGATGCCTAAGATTGATATGACCTCTGAATTCAGTGGTTCAAATTGTGGAGTTTGTATTTTTTAATTTTACATCAATTTATACTTTAGTTGTGGATTTTGAAACCTAAAACCTTGTAGTGTGCGTAAAGGATAAAAGTTGCCTTGTAAATGGAAAAAGAAATGCATAAAAATGCATGAAAATAAGGCATGATGAGAAATGAACACCCCTAGAAGAAAAATACATGTATGGTGTTGTTAATTTACAAGTTAGAAGTTACATGAATGTGTATTTTTTGTAAATCCTAAAGAATTCATACTAGGGTGATTTTTGCCCAAAATTTAGTAAAGGGTTGAAATACATATGAATCTTTGGCAACTGTGCACACACACAAACTAAAATGAAAAAATTAGTACAAACTACCTATGTCCATGAGCTCGATGAGGTGGGAGATTGTACAACCACATCACTCATAGGATAGTTGTTAGTTTCATTTCCATTGTGAATACCTACATAAATCAATAAAGAATACAAGGTTATATGCCTGAATAATAATTAAATAAAGAAAGACAAAAAAGGAATACCTAAATAAGTTTCTCTTGGTTTGGATAAAAAATTATTCTCTACTGAACATGGCCAACCATGTTAAGGTGGAATCTCGTTTGGACCCTTCCCCCCCTCGCATCATTCTCAATTCCCCATACCCAAACTATTTACTGGAAAGTAACTGAAAGCGACATAGTATGATTCATGCATAGAAATTAAGAAAACAAAATTTAAAGGTAAATGAAATAAAGAGTGTGTGTACATATATGTGGTTTTGATTTGGCTTACATCATGGTGTCATATGTGATCCATTCACGCATTTTGGGGAGAGCTAAAGTGGTTTGATAATACCATGTGTGTGTACCAAAATGAATAAGGATATGACACATTATCAACCATTGATACAATGGTTTGTAATTTAGGCCTCCGACCCCTTTTATCCAACATGCACTTTCACTGGTCAAAATAAATTGAGACCATCGATCTTGGATCTATATTTTTGGTCCGATCGTGTCTGTTAAATTTTCATTTCAAACCCTGATTGTTCTCTATTTCATGTACAAAAATATGGCAAAAAGATGCAGTGTACAAGGTATCAAACCTAAATTTAGGTCAAATTGATAGGGAAAACTTGATTTGAATTGAACATAAACAGATCCATTGTAAAAAGATTCATATTGAACAAACAACTATAAGATATACATTCTCTATCTACATAAACAACAAGGCTACATACCGAATACCTTGTGGGGTCAATCCCTCCTTGTACAGACAAGTGGAGTTGTCTCTCCTTGTATGGGTCTGCTACTTTGCACACTCTCTGTAATGGTTGGTGGGGTATATCAATGCAGTGGTCACCAGGCTTGGAGTGGGTTTATTTGGTAGGGGTTTTGGTGTCATAGTGTGT
>JASDQU010372774.1:107105-143552 GCA_032191745.1 Picea mariana
AACTCAAGATTCTATGTTTGTTTGCAACTTTGGAAAGTTATCTTTCACACCTATTCCAAATCCCTACACCTAAGCTAATGTGGGTTTGCTACCAGAATAAAAAAATGTCTACTCAATTTTTATGAGTGCTTTATTTTTAAGGATGTTGTTACTTAAGAGGAAAATGGCATGGATTAAATGATGTTTTGACCGACTCTAAACAATGCAAAGAAATGAGAATGCAAATATCTGACTTCGATGAAAGTTATATTATGAGAAGGAGAAAATGTTTATCATTCACATATGCACAATGTCCCAAAATTTTACTAAACTCTTCAATATCAAGAAATTCAAGAAATCAGCCAAAGAGACTGTACACCAATACACGATTCTTGGCCCACCAAAAATGCCAAAAATCATGCAATTTCACTACTTCAAATACAAGAATGAGAAATTAAAAAATTATGTTTCAAATATAGCTAAAAGCAATAGCAAACCTATTCAAGACAAAAACAACCTAAACACTGAACTATTCAATACAAAGAATAAGATTTCTTTCACTAAATAATTCAGAATAAAAAATGCTTTATCACTGAAAGAAACTCAAAGCAAGAGATAACAAATCTTCCAAAAGAAAAAAAAAAAAAAATGGATAAAATCATATTCAAATCTATCAAGCAGATTGTAAACAGACCCAACAAATCACCCCAAACACTTGTCACAAATCTGGGCAAGGAAAACTACCAAAAGCGAAAAAAATTCACAATCGTCGCAGGTTGTAGGACTAACAAAGTGCGTCGATCCTATATTGTTGCAGGATACAGACTAACACAGTGTGATGATGTCGCACTATCTCTCAAGGAAGAGTGCATCGATCCTAGATCGTCACACTGTCTCTCAAAGAAGGGTGCAGTGGTCAATGGAAAATGGAAAAAATAAAAAGCATGAAGGTTTTCCAGTGAAATTAAATAGTCAAAGAGTCAATCTAGATCTCCCAGTGACTCAGAAAACAAAACCCAGGAAATCAAAGAAAGAAAGCAATACTACTAGGAAAAAAATATATTACCAATGAGTCACCAATTTTTTTATCTGATATATCGGTAAGTGCGGACAGAAACAGATATCCCTAGTTTCACCCCAAAACTAGAACAAAACAAGACAAAATATAAAACGTTGCCTAAGTTTTAATTATCAATCATACTAACTAACAAAAGATAAATGACATACCTTTTAAATGTCGTTTGTCCTCGTTAGTGTCATTCTCACTCCATTCCAAGGCTTATGGGATGTTGAACCTGTAAAAAATACACAATCCAACTAAGTGAAAGCAACAACGTATACTCAACAAAACCTATGTATGTGATCAAGGAGTCATACAAGAAAATAAGACCAATTTTATGGGAAAGAAATATATCATTGTATTAAAGATATGAAAAGGATAATACAACCAATGACTTGATGTTGTAAGGTCCCTTCCGACAGTTCCTTTCTTCCCACACACTTCTTCTCCATGGGTTCTAAGATCAACAATCTATCTTGACAAAGAAAATCTCAAAGCCAACATACAAGCTCCAAAAACTCCAAGCTACAAAACTCAAGAACTTTCCAACTAAGCACTAGCCAACTAGCTTTTCCCATGAGAACTCTTCTCATTTTATAAGATGAAAAGGATAGGGTGAGGATATTAGGATGATCCCATGAAATCAGGGACGTGACTCAGATCCAAACTGATCGAAGGCCACCTCACCCTCGAAGCTTCTATTCTAGAACTTTCGAGAAATTCCTCTTTTTCCTTCGTACGAAAATCGTCGCCCCTTTAACACTGAGAAAATTACGACGACATCGTAGGCCACTGTGGTTCAACCTGTGACGATCCTAGATCATCACACCCTTAACACTAAGCAAGGTGTGACAATCCCTTTTTCTAAGTTTTTTGACAAAGGAAAAGTATAATTTCATCTCTCTCGGAAAAATTATCTTCATTTTTCTTCAATGATTTAGGTCATTGATCCTTTTAAAGACAAAGTATAGGTGCACATCATTAACGTTCATAGGAGTGACAAAAATAATGTGTAACACATATACATAAAATGTTTATTTTTTTTTTGTTTCTCTATTCTTAGTGTTATTAATTAATGTGTAAATTACAAGGATGCAATATTTAATATTAATATTCTTTACATAAATTAGTTATATTTTGCATTATAGATTGTTAGGTGAACCTCTCCTACCATCATCAAATACTTTACCCCGCGCATATCGGGAATTATCTTCCATTATGAAAGATATTGAAATGGAGTACCAAGCGATTGATGCATGTCCTAATGATCATATTATTTATTATGGACAGTATGCATCAAAAATGAAATTCCCACAATGTCAAATTAGTAGATATAAAATTGATCAAGCAACACAACAGGTGCCTCACAAGGTTCTTTGCCATATTCCTATAATTCCCCGTTTGTAGCAATTTTTTAGGTGCCAAATAACAGCACAATTTATAAATTACCATGCACAGAATAGAAGTGAAGATGGTGTTCTTAGAATGTCTATAGATGGTTCTGCATTTAGGAACATCGAAGAAAGATGGTCAATTTTTAAAGAACCTCGTAATGTTAGGTTTTCATTGGAAACTGATGGTGTCCATCCATTTGGTGAGATCATGTATATTCACTCAGTGTGGCCTATTTTTTTTATAAAAAATAACCTTCCTCCTTGGATGTCGATAAAGAGGGAACACATAATGTTGACAATGATTGTTCCAAGTATTTTTTGACAATAATTTTTTGAACGCAATATTTCATTTGTTATGTCCCGAGGGGAGCATACATAGGGATAAATGTATATGATATGATCCCAAGGGAGAGAATATATGGGCCTAAATGTACATGTAATGTGTAAATATATATGTAATAGGTTTGTCCTAGTAGTAAAGGGGCCTCATGTGCAAGTGTCAATAGGTATATATAGCGATCATGTATTCATTATTTGTGACATGTGGATTGTGATGTATAAAGGTATTTGGTTATTTCGAGGGGGTTCCACTATTATTTAAGGATTTATTGTGTAACTTATCTATCTTGCAATTGTTCTCCATGCTCACATTTTGTACATGGTGTGTACTTTTGTTATTTTATGATATTTTTAAGCATTTGGATCATTACAATTTGTATCAGAGCATCGGTCCTAGGGTTTTTCTCCCTCAAACAAAGAACCTTGGTATTTTCACTATAATTGTTTTCAGGGAGACTTCAAAAATTTTAACTTGGAGGTTATTTATAAGACATATCAAGGTAAATGTGGTACAAATTTCATCTTCTAGATCATTTTACTTTCGGAGATACACCCTATGAAAGATATGGTTTTTTACTAGTCCTGTAACTAGTCTCAAACATGTGTTTTATGTAAAATAGTCATAAATTCTTCATGGAGGATACAAATTCCATGAGACAAATTGAATTGGAAAGAGTAAAATATGTAGTATTTGGTGTGATTGTTTTAGAATCAGATATCAAATATTGGGCATGTGGCATGTTGTACAAGTTCTCTCTCCAGAATAGGACAAAATTCACCAAGGTTTTGGAAAGTTATCATAAATTTCATTTGGCACACCCAATTTTGGTCAGCCCTATGGCATTGCAAAGGACATTTTAGAGTACTACATGTTGCAATTTTAGACTCATAGTGGATAAAATTTCATAAATACTTCAGAGGGAAGGTCATCCAGGAGGGAAGACTCCAAATCAAGGTTCTAAAGGTATGCTCACTTAAAACAGTCATGACATTTGATCGGGAGGTCCAATTGAGCTTATTCAAAAGCCATTAGAAAGAGAAAACATAGAATATTATATTGTAGCAAGGATCATAACTATTTGAGATCCTTTTTCCTAAAATATTGAGGTTGTAAGTTGAGGTTTGGGTTAGGCCTCAATAAATAATCAATGACAATAACTAACTTTAGTGGAGATGAAGATAAAGATGAAATCAATCATGGGGAATGGTTGAGAATGATAAGGAAAAATTGCAAGACTCGTTTTGGGTTAGGTATTTGTTTGAATGGTGAATATGGAAAATGGTGTTATAGCCTTGAAGAAAGTTCTAGACGAATCACCATATGGGAAGAATTGAAAAACTCTTCTCAGATAAATGGATTAGGGATACAAAAATGGAGGAATTGTATAGAATTCAAGATGAATTAAAAAAAGAAAAGGAAGAGATTAAAAATAAGGGTGAGGAGCTACATAATATACTATCACTTAATGAATCACTCATTAAGGAGGTTAAGAACTTAAAGCAAGAAAATAGTAGAAAAGGAAAGTGGAAAAATGATGATTCAAGGGAAGAATTGAAAAAGAAAGAGGAAGAGTTATGTATATTGAAAAACCATAATAAAAAACTACTGGATGAAGTTAAAATATTGAAAGAAGAGAAGAAGAATTATCAAAATTAAGAAGAAACAAGGATCTTGGATAAAGAATCTACCAAAATACTTTAAGAGGAAATTTACAAGAAGGTTGAGGAATCTCTAAATGCTAATGAGGTAAAATCATAAATGCAATCCAAAATTGAAGAAGGATGTCAAAATTTGATAAATTGGGTGACATTACAGCTTCAAAAGGATAAAGAAGACAAGATTCAATAAGGTCACCAAAAGATACTTGAAGAAGTCAAACTCCATCTAGAGGATGTGCATTCCAAATATGATGGTATTATCTCTAAGGATAGAACAACAAAAGAGAAATAAAGAAATATAGAGTATTATATTGTCTCTTAAAATAATTTAGATGAAATTCCCATGCAGATTGAAGAAAAATCGTCAAAAGTGGAACCATATTGACACCCTCACTACCATGAAACATTTAAAGGAAGACAAGAAGGTCAATACTAGAATTATGAAGGAAGAATACGTAATACTTGTTAATATTCATGGAACAAGGAATCACAAAACCACTCTTCAACAAGTTATTATCAAAGACCAACAACCACTACAAATTGGAGAAGCTACAAAAAACATACATGGAATCAAGGGAAATAAAATTATGCAACAACTAGACACCAAGGATTAAGACCAAAAAGAATTGATTTTGTATGGATAGATCATCATCAATTGAATGAACAAAGGAAGAACATAAGAAAATCATATCATTTGATTTCATCACATGTGAAGCCTTTAATTGCAATGATTTGAGGACAAATCATTTTGAAGGAGGGTACTATGTTATGACACAAGGGGAGCATACATAGAGATAAATGTATATGATATGACCACAAGGTAGGGAATATATGGGCCTAAATGTACATGTAATGTGTAAATATATATGTAATAGGAGGTCTAGTAGTAAAGGGGCCTCATGTGCAAGTGTGAATAGGTATATATACAAATCATGTATTCATTATTGGTGACATGTGAAGTATGATGTATAAAGGTATTTGGTTATTTGGAGGGGGTTCCCCTATTCTTTAAGGAGTTATCATGTAATGTATCTATCTTGGATTTGTCCTCCACGTTCACATTTTGTACATGGTATTTACTTCTGTTCTTTTATGATATTTGTAAGAATTTGGATTATTACATCATTTGTCTTATTCATTGCATAATTTCTTATATATACATATATACAAAGTAATAATGATGTGTATTTTCAATCAATTAGGTAAGTACCAAGTTAAATATGTGAATGTATATATTGAGCCTCTTATCGACGAGCTACTAAAGTTGTGGGAAGGAACCACTATGTACAACATCTCTAGACCAATAGGGAAAAAGCAATTTCAATTCCATGGTATACTTACATGGAAAAATCATTATGAGTCGGGCCTAACACATTTTTTTGGTATGTAATGTATTACTACACTTTAATAGTATATATATTTTGAAAATATCATGCATTTTTTTAAATAATTCCTTGGTGTATAATTGAGATTAACATTAATATATATGGTGTAGGCCTACAAACCAAGGGTAAATTTCCATGTACAGTATGTGGTCCTAGGATGAAATATTATCATTCAATAAATTTAGGAAAGGAGGTGTTTGATGAGTATAAGCACTTCCTCCCTAAGAACCATAGGTATCGAACTACAGAAAAACATATTTTCAATTTCAAAGAAGAGACTGGAATAAAACCACAAAGAATGACACCTCATCTATGGAAGTTGGAATATCATAGAAATTATCAAGGTAAGCAATTCATCTATGTATCATATATATTACTTTTTTACAATTTTTATTTGTATTCAAATATGTTTACTGTATCTAACAATTATTGTTGTAATATCATTTATTTTTCATAAATTTGTCAAGGCATTAACAGGATTCCAAGAGGAATGAAAACAAACCCTATATAATTCAACAAATTGTGTTGAAAAATACTAGATGAACGCTTAGTCAAAAAACATATTTCAACCTCCAATAGTCATTCCCTAATAAGCAGGTTAACACATGCATTAATTGGAACTATGAGCTGAAATACAAATGGCTAAGCATTCTGAAAATCAACAACGGAAACAAATGAACAATAGACATCATTCATTCACATATTTGACACAAACATTTCTAGGAAATGCCCCTAGAAAAACCCCGAAGGGAAAACTAGCCAAGGAGATATTCTTTTATTGAGCTCATAGGAAATTTTTGAGTTTACAACAACAACAAATTTTCTAGCATTAATGACTATAATTATGTCATAAATCTTCCCAACACCACCTCAATTTTCATTCCAATCTTGTTGTCTCATTTTAAGTTCCTATACAGATTGGTATAGAAAAAAAAACAGTAGTACAACATCGATTTATGTGCCCGAATATGTTATATGGTACCATACCTCATTGTACAGATTTTGCAACAATAAAAAACACCTAGAAAAGTGTGCCAAGACTTGCATCAATTTTTTTCTCTTAATATTGTTGTATGACCATCAATAAATGATATATGTCCCTCCTTTAGCATCTGTATGGATTGTTCATAAATGTTGAACCTTTCCTTGGGATGCATGCCCTCTCTTTCCCTTGAGAAATGTGCCCCACTCTTGTTGTCCCTCTTTCCTTTCATCTCAATCTTTGTTGGAAAGTGTGCCTCTTCACATTCCTCTCAACCTATCCTTGAAAAGTGGGCCCCATATCCCTCAAATGTCTCCTTTATTCGCTCATTAATGAGTAACTTCCCTAACCCTAGAGCTCCAAAGAGATAGAAGGTCAAGATTAAATATGTCCCTCTTGAGATCAATGGTCATGACTTAATCTTTCGTTGAGTTCAATTAAATCACTTAAGTGAACAAAACTTCATAAAGTCACTTTTACCCATTAAATATTAAAAGACCCAATGTAACTTTATAAAATCACTTTATAAAGTCACTTTCTTAAATCCCTTTATAAAGTCACTTAAGAGAGACGTTTGCTCGGTCACTTCTGCATGTTGGGCACTGAAAATGGAGAAGTACCTCTGAGATACAAAAACTAACACTCCCTGTTAGTGAAGGAGGTACTTCTGGAACCTCCACGAGAATCTGCATCCAACACCATCATCTCATATGTTGTTGTAGATGCTACCTCTGAACTAGAAGCCTTTGCTCCCTTTGAACTGGAAGCCACCACTGCTACCTGCATTGAATGATTAACTGGAGACCTTTCTATCCAAGGCATGCTCCTAGAAGTCTCCTCACTCTCCTGAGCATCCAACTGTGTCACCTCACACCAATTGATTCCTCTAAGAGTAATGGAAGACGCCAGATTCCCCGGTATCAACTCACTCTTGTGATCAACCTTCTAACTCTCAAACATAGATTTTGAATCCAAGAACCCATTGGATCCAACCATAAGTTGTCTGAATAACTTGTATAACCTCTCATGTTGGACACTAAGCAATATTGTTGTGTCTAGAGCAGCTCACTCTGGATATAGGAAAACCAATCCACGGAATAACAAAACTCCACATCCATCAACCTCCAAAGCTAACACTAAAAGTAAATTTATTATCATTTCTAGTACAAACAACACCTCAGCCAACTCAAGAAAACCTCTTGACTCTAGCTATAATATGACACATCCAACCCCTTTCACTACAATTTTGGTGCTATCCCCACAACCAACATAGAAATCTGAGTCCATCTCTAAAAAACAAAGGAACACCAACCTCATCCTTTTCATATGTCGATATGTACCACTCCATGAACCACACTCCAATGTCTGCAAAATTTGCATTATCACTTTCCGAAAGACCAGTCATCAGAGAAAATTCCCTCTCGAACTTCTCAGTATACTCAAAAAAATCAGCAGATGTTGATACCTCTCGCTTCTTCTTCTTCTTCTTCTTCTTCTTGTTCGAACATTGAATAGTATAGTGGCCAGTATTGTGACATGAAAATCATTTCACTTTGCTCGTGTCCTTCTTATATTTTATCTTTCCCACAAGAGAAACATTTTATTTGTCTACACCACCCTCTTCCCTCTCCTGATATCTACTCTGGGACCCCTCTTGGATCTCCCCCTAAGTAAATTCATCTCATATTCTACTCCAATATAGGAGATTCTCTCTCCCCACCACACACTTCATGAAAACATCCCACTCTTTGATGAATCCCTTCAGGGCTATGCACACCATCTCTGAGTATGGAACAATCTCCCCTATAGTTTTCAACTCATCCTTCACCTATCTAAGCTTAGTGAAATAGGAGGGCACACTCTCTCCCTTGGCCATCCTAGTGTTGTGGAGATTTTCCCTTAGGTCCATATTCTTGTTCTCATTCTTGTTATCGTACAATCCTTTCATTGCATCCCATGTTTCCTTGGTTTTCAGCTTCTCAACAAAATGTGGAATCAGGTGGTCTCTCCCTCCATCCAATATTATCCTATGTGCCCTGGTTTCCTTTACCTCATGGAGGTTTAGGGAAATGGGATCTGACAAAGGAACTGGAACTATGGTACTTACAAACACCTACAACTTGTTCTCCTTGAGAATAATTGCAATCCTTACCTTCTCATTTATGTAGTTGGAGATCCCCTCCAACCTATCCTCATACCTGAGACTGGAAGTCATCCTTGTCCAATTGACAAATACCCTTTCTTTCCCTTCTTCTTCCAAGTAAAAACCCCTCCAAATCACTATTATCTAAGTCCCAAACTCTTTCCATTGAACCTCAGAGCCCAAGCTCTAATACCATGTTGAAAAATACTAGACAAACACTTAGTCAAAAATGATATTTCAACCTTCAATAGTCATTCACCAATAATCATGTTAACACATGCTTTAACTAGAAATATGAGCAGAAATACAAATAACTAAGCACTCTGAAAAGAATTTAACACAAATATTTCTTGTCAATACCCCTGGAAAAACCTCGAAGGGAAAACCATCCAAGGAGATATTCTTTTATTGAGCTCACAGGCAATTTTTGAGTTTACAATAATAACAAATTTTTCGGCATTAATGATTGTACTTATATCACAAATATTCCCAACACCACCTCTATTTCTATGCCATGCTTGTTTTCTCATTTTTTGTGCCTATACAGACAGGTACAGTAGAAAAAAACCAACATACAACCTCGATTTTTGTGCTTAGATCTAATGTATTGTACAATACCTTGCAATATGAATTTTTCAACAATAAAAAACACCTAGAAAATCATGCCAAGACTTGCCTCGATTTATGTTCTCTTACTCTTTCCATACAACCAACAATAAATGGTGTATGACCCTCCTTTAGTAGTTGTATGGAATGTTCATAAATGTTGAACCTTTCCTCGGGATGTGTGCCCTCTCTTTCCCTTGAGAAATGCACCTTATTCTTGTTGTCCCTCTTTCCTTTTAGCTCAATCTCTCTTGGAAAGTCTTCCTATTCACATTCCTCTCAACCTCTACTTGAAAAGTGTGACCCATCTCCCTCAAATGTTGCCTTTATTCACTCATTAATGAGTAACTTCCCTAACTCTATATCTACAAAGAGATAGACGGTCAAGATTAAATATTTCCCTCTTAAGATCAACGGTCGTGACTTAATATTCCATTGAGTTCACTTAACTCACTCAAGTGACCCAAACTTCATAAAGTCACTTTTACCCATTAAATATTAAAAGACCCAAATTAAATTTTTAAAATCACTTTATAAAGTCACTTTATAAACTTACTTTATAAATTCACTTAAGAGAGACATTTGCTCGGTCACTTATGCATGTTGATCACTGCCAATGTAGAACTACCTCTGAGCTACAAAAAATAATAGGTTGTCCTACAATGAGCACCTACAAATAACTCATTTTTCTTATACAATGCATATCATGAAGAATGTAACAGAAACATTATGGAGAATCTTAGATGGAAAGAGTGATAAAGAAAAAATTGGCAAAATTTGTAGTGACATTCAAGAAGCTCATCATGCAATGAAAAATGTGATTAATTTAAATAGCGATGGACATTGAGATAGTATTCCATGATCTTTTACAGAGAAACAAAGAAATGTTGTGAAAGAGGTCATTAGGAAAATTAAATTTCCCACAAGATTTGCTTCAAACATAAATAATACCTTAACGAAGAAAGGTGAATATGGTGGGGTAAAAACTCATGACTAGCATACCTTCATTAAGGTAATTATTTCGTTATATTTATATATTGGTATACATCTTTTAGGTATTCTTTTGTTTACTTTTTTGTTACAATATGTTGTACATCTAATGTTTGTAATGATTCCTTTTGTGTTGTAGTATGTTCTACCTCTATCTCTTCCAGGAAAATTTGACAACAACATAAAACAAGTCATATATGATCTTGACAAATACATGAGGTAAGTAACAATTTGTATGAAAAATATTCATTGCAAAACTTGTTCACATGTGTTTTACTTGTAATGTATACAATTCAACTTGAAGTCATTTGATTGCATCATGTGTGGGTGGTTGTCATCTAAAGAAGTCCATAAAGAAGATATTAGGTAGTGGAGGAGAGATCTTTCTCTCCTAATGTGTGAAATGCAAAAGTACCTACCTCTAGCATTTTCGAATGCACAAGAACACTACCTCATACACCAAGTTGAAGATCTTGAAATTTGTGGACTTGTACACACAAGGTCAATGTGGATGGTGGAGGGGCATTTGAAATCATTGAAATCCTTTGTTAGACAAAGAGCACGTCCTGGGGGTTCTATGGTGGAGGGATATATGGTATATCAATCCTTGGTGTATATTAGTCAATATCTTCCTAAATTAGCAGCAAATATGAATGTGCCTCTCATTTGGGATGTCAACTCCATCAACAAATTTGAAGGGGATGTCTTATTGGGGAAAGGTAGAATGAGCAATTTGAAAGGTAATTAGAAGTAGAGATTTACAATACTTTTTTTTATTCAATTTTATCGATATCGTACATATTTAATTTTTGTTCTTCCATCAATTATTAAGATTTTCCATGGTACCTAATTATTGATGAATAGTTATTTTTCGTATAGTTGGTCGAGAGTGGGATGCACTACATGTATACATTGAAAACAATATTGATTGTATGAAGGTATCTATAGAACGATATGTACAATGTTATGGTGGTGTATCATGGGAAGGGGTCACTACATTGGTTAAAGAGGCTCATCATAATCAAGATACCAATATTACACATAGGGAAATTGATTTAGAATATGGTTTAAATGATAAAGGGGAAGGCATATTCACCCAGAGTTTTTACTTATTTTCCATTATATTCATGTATGTTGTCTATTAATTTCTTAAAATAGTTATTAATTATAAATATGTTAATTAATTGACAATGCATTTTTTACATATTGGGAATAATGCAGTTGAAACACCACAAGGCTATGTGGTTCAGTGGCCGTAAATTCCGCATAAAAAAGTTGGATGACAAGAAAAAAAACTTTGACGGTGACATATATGTAGTATTACACGTCACTAATGTGTCCTCTAGAAGTGACAGGAATCCAAAGGTATCTAAAAATAGATATTATGGGTGTTTGAATGATATACTTGAATGTGACTTTAAATCCTTTAAATTAGTCATGTTTGAGGTCAAATAATACAAGTTACGAATGAATGAACGTGATCCTGAAATAAATTTTATTGAGCATGAGAATGTATTTACCAAGGTTAATACTAGGACACTTGAGCCGGGACTGAGCTTTATGTTCTTCCAAGCCAATGTGAGCATGGCTTTTACTTAGATGTTATAGATAAAGTGGGATGGTCATATGTTGTTAGATATGATCCAAGAGGAAGGCCTATAAATTATAATGTACTAGAAGAAGATGATATTGAAGAAGAAGATGATGCAGAGGAGAAAGTAGATGTGTTAGATGAAGAAGTTGAGCTAGATGTAGATGGAAATTTTCTCGATAACCATATCAATGATGAAATTAGAAAAAATGACATTGATGATGATGTTTCTATGCTCAATCCTTACAAAGTTGATTCTGAACTATATTCTAGACCGGATGATACATATTTGGAGTTGGAACAAGAAGAAGATCAATGATATTGAATTGTTGAAATGTAGGTCAGGGTATGTGATTATATGTTTTCTACAATTTATTGTCTTTAAAGTATTTTCTTAGATGTGTTCATTGTTTCTTGTTAAGTCATATGCCATATTCTTGTATGTATCATTGTTTGGTTAGAAATCATTGACCTTGATTTCTCTCATAACCCACCAACCAATATCCTTCTAACCTATTTTCATCACGTGTTGATTGATTTTAACTATTAGTGAATATAAATTATATTACAAACAAATAACAATTAAAAAATACAAATATAAAAAAATAATACTCAAAGATAAAAATAAATAAATAAACACACTATGACACCAAAACCCCTACCAAATAAACCCACTCCAAGCTCGGTGACCACCGCATTGATATACCCCACCTACCATTACAGAGAGTGTGCAAAGTAGAAGACCCATACAAGGAGAGACCAACTCCACTTGTCTGTACAAGGAGGGATTGACCCCACAAGGTATTTGGTATGTAGCCTTGTTGTTTATGTAGATAGAGAATGTATATCCTATAGTTGTTTGTTCAATATGAAATTTTTTACAATGGATCTGTTTATGTTCAATTCAAATCAAGTTTTCCCTATCATTTAGACCTAAATTTAGGTTTGATACCTTGTACACTACATCTTTTTTCCATATTTTTGTACATGCAATAGAGAACAAGAAGGGTTTGAAATGAAAATTTAACAGACACGATCGGACCAAAAATGTAGATCCAAGATCGATGGTCTCAATTTATTTCGACCAGTGAAAGTGCATCCTGGATAAAAGGGGTCGGAGGCCCAAATTATAAACAATTGTATCAATGGTTGATAATGTGTCATATCCTTATTCATTTTGGTACACACACGTGGTATTATCAAACCACTTTATCTCTCCCCAAAATGCGTGAATGGATCACATATGGCACCATGATGTAAGCCAAATCAAAACCACATATATGTACACACACTCTTTATTTCATTTACCTTTAAATTTTGTTTTCTTAATTTCTATGCATGAATCATACTATGTTGCTTTCAGTTACTTTCCAATAAATAGTTTGGGTATGGGGAATTGAGAATGATGTGAGGGGGGGAAGGGGCCAAACAAGATTCCACCTTAACATGGTTGGCCATGTTCAGTAGAGAATAATTTTTTATCCAAACCAAGAGAAGCTTATTTAGGTATTCCCTTTTTGTCTTTCTTTATTGAATTATTATTCAGGCATATAACCTTGTATTATTTGTTGATTTATGTAGGTATTCCCAATGGAAATGAAACTAACAACTATCCTATGAGTGATGTGGTTGTACAATCTCCCACCTCATCGAGCTCATGGACGTAGGTAGTTAGTACTATTTTTTTCGTTTTAGTTTGTGTGTGTGCACAATTGCCAAAGATTCATATGTATTTCAACCCTTTACTAAATTTCGGGAAAAAATCACCCTAGTATGAATTCTTTAGGATTTACAACAAATACGCATTCATGTAACTTCTAACTTTTAAATTTATAACACCATACATGTATTTTTCTTCCAGGGGAATTCATTTCTCATCATGCCTTATTTTCATGCATTTTTATGCATTTTTTTTCCATTTACAAGGAAACTTTTATCCTTTACGCACACTACAGGGTTTTAGGTTTCAAAATTCACAATTGAAGTATAAATTGATGTAAAATGAAAAAATCCAAACTCCACAATTTGAACCACTAAATTCGGAGGTCATATCAATCTTAGGCATCCATTTTACAGTAAGACAGTTTTACCCTCCATTTTACAACAGGTCTTGAATCTTGGTTCCAGGTATAAATACTTAGTCTTTTTAAAATGCATTATGGATGAAATATATAGATTTGTATTGTTATTAACTTCACCCAAAATATTAGATCACTAAATTTTGAGCTATATAGAAGCATGGGACTGCAATTCCATTAGGCCACTTTCTATTGTTTTGGTCTCTCAATTTACAAGGTAGACTTTGCCTCTTTTACATAGCAGCCACTTTTATGTTTGCAAATGAAAATGTAAATATGTAGACAGATGTAAAATTATCTAAGACACCCTAAGAAACTTGAATCATTCAAATTGCAGGTGTGTAAATACCTTGGCATACATTTTTTTGAAGCATGGCATGCATTTCTGCACAAATGTAGAAATTACAGTTTAAAAGAAAAAAAATTATTTTGTTCATTCAAGTATTGGATTTTAGTATTTCTAAGTCTCTTACATGTTGATTTGTTTGTTAATTTATTTAATTATTAATATTTAGTCATATAACGTTGTTTTTTCTGATGATTTTAGCAGGGCTTTGCAGTGGCCAGAATGCAACTAACAACTAGCATAGGTATGGTGTGGTTGTACAAGCTCTTGTCTCGTCGAGCTCATGGACCCAAGTAGTTAGTACCCATTGTTCCATTTTATTTAGTGTCTTTGCAGAGTTGTGAAAGATTCATGCGTATTTCAACCCTTTACTAAATTATGGGCACAAATCACCCTAGTATGCATTCTTTAGTGTTTAAAAAAAATCCATAGTCTTGTAACTTGTAAATTAACAACACCATACATGGATTTTTCTTACAAGGGAATGTATTTTTCATCATGACATGTTTTCATTGTTTTCATGCATTTTTATGCATTTTCCCCTTTATGCATTTGTTTTTGCATTTACAAAGAAGCTTTTGGCCTTTAAGCACACTAGAGGGTTTTAGGTTTCAAATTGCACATATAAAGTATGAATAGATGTAAAATGATAAAATCCAAAATCCACAATTTGGACCACTCAATTTGGAGGTCATATGAGTCTTAAGCTTGCATTTTACACTATGATGGTTTTACCCTCCTTTTTACAAAAGTTATTGAATCTTGATTCAAGGTAGAAGTCTTTAGTCCTTTTTAAATGCACTCCAGATGAAATGTATAGTCTTGAATGTTATTAACTTCAACCCAAATCCTAGATCACTAAATTTGGAGTGATATAGAAGCATGTTGTTGGAGCAGGCATTTTTTGGAGTAAGCACAGTAAGCGAGGCAGCATGGACCAAAGAGAACAACGCATGCTAGAAAAGAAGGAAGACAAGTGCAACAAATGGCAAAGGAAGCAGTGCACAGTAGGATTTGCATAAATCTGTCGCATATGTGGACAAACCTAGCCATGTTAGGGTTAGGGATTTGGAGTCATAATGTAAGGGTTTTAACCTATTTTTTAGTATAAATAAGATGTATGAGGTAGATTGAAGGATCATATTTATCAGTTTTGATCATATTTATCTTGTGTCTTAGAGAGAGAATTTACTTTTGGAGAGTCCTTTTGAGTTTTGAGTCTTTGTATTATTCAAAGCTATGGAGCTCGGATGGAGTTGATGTAAATGAGAGTCAGGTTGCAAGCTATGGGGCTTGGTTCGAAACTGGTCCACCTCACCATTATTCACATATCCTATGATTTAATGCACGCAACTCCATTTTGATGAAGAAGAAGAAATAAAAAGAATATATTTGTAGATGTAGCCCCAAGGGGGGTGAACCATGGTAAAACCCTATGTTGCAATGTCTCTGAATACTTTTGTTTCTGTCATTATGGTTATATGGTTAGATGAATGAATGGGTTTGTTTACAGTGTGCACTAGAATATGTATGCAGAATGAATATTATGAATGAATGAAATAGTAGATATGATGAATGAATGCATGTTTTAAGTAGAAATAGAAGTAATAAGAACAACCCCAATCCCTTCCATGACTGCAGACATTTGTGTCCTGCAGTCACCCATAAACCATCTCAGGTGATATTGCGTTGTGCACTCTGTGTGCAGTTTAGCCTTCTAGTTTAGTTGAAGGGCCAATGGTGAAAAGGGTTTTGTTGGAGAAATAAGGTAGAACTTGGGTCAACCCATACATCCAAAAAATGGTTTTGTTGTCGGTTGGAACTCAGAAGGACAGCTAGGAAGGGGTTTGGTGAAGAAGGTGCAGTGGTAGAAAGGGATGTTCATGCCATGGAATCCTATGAAGAAATATATTGAAATATGGTTGGAGACAAAGTAATAGGAGTTCACGCAGAAAGATAATAAGGGTTCTAGGTATACACAAGGCCAGCACATGCAGAGGTATGTGTTTACTGATTTGCATGAAGCATATTTATGTTATTTTCCATAATTATTACAAGAGTGGATATTGAGGTTAAAAGATACCCATCTGACTAATCAGATGAGGCTAGTAGAGTGGAATGCTGAAAATATTGTGTTTCTGGAAAGGGTTAATAACAAATCCATGCGTGTAGTGGATTTCTGGTTAGACAACATTAATTTGGAGTTTATCATTGAGTTTGCAGTCGATATAGTGAATTTATATACTATTGCATAGTAGGATTTCTTGAGGGGACCCAGAGGGACGTATATTAGGTATCTTTACACATCAATAAAGATCTTATTACATGATAAAGGCATGATGACCATGGAATCATACAACTAGATCACTCTGTGTGCATGGGGGATTTGGGGGAAGCACTAAGGAATATATGAGAAATGGAGAAGGCTCTAGAGAGTAGCTAGAAGAAGGAGGCAATGGACCCCATCATGATGGATGATGAAAAGACTAGGGAAATCATAAGGAACATAGGTGTGACATGCAACAGACGACCCTACTAGTATAGGATTAATAACAAGAAGAAGGAAGTAGTTGAGAGAGAGGTATTGGACAACGATAAGGAAGAGGTAAATTATCTTCATGCCACAGGGCAGATTGAGGATATCTTGCGCGCCACATATGAGAGGAAAACCAGAGGTCTTGGGTCTAACACAAAAGAAGGATCTCCATTCCATATCCGAATTAGTGTTGAACCCACAACTCCATGTGTGACTAAGACAATTGAAGAATAAAAACTAGTTAACCAGTAAGTGATTAGTGGTAGAAGAATTTTTTCAGGACGTGGGTCTAGTAGAAGAAGTGCAAGTTCAGCTAGTAGCAGTCAAGTATATACACCCCCTGGAGGTGGTAGTTCATCAAATTTCACAATGGCAGGACAATATCCAACTATTAGGTTACCATAGTTCCAAGGGGACGATTCGGATGATTTAGAAAAGAATGCGTTTATCTATGAGAAAATATGGGCAACAAAGCATATTACAGATGAGGATACAAAGGTTGCGTAGTTGGAAATCAAATTTAGAGACTGTGCATTATATCGATACATGTGTCTCTCAACAAATAATACAATGGGAAAGCCTACAACTATTTCATATGTGAAGGCTTCAAAGGAGGAGGTTGTGGAGGAAGAGGATTTGGAGGAGTTTGAGGATTAGTTGTTTGTCATAATTGTCAAAAACTAGGGCACTATGAAAGAGACTTCCCACAACCACCTGTGACATGCATGTATTGTCGCGCAGTAGACCATGAAACAAAATATTGTTCGACACTTTTGATAAATATATAGGACAAGAGGAACTAGACTAATCAGAATGTGTAATGGATCAGGTTAGAAAACATAGAATAGGACGGGAAGAAGATTAACATAGTTACTAGAGGTAGAGCTAAGATAGGAAAATATGTAGCCAAGAAGGATTAGGACCAGTACTAGTGGGTCAGGAAGAATAACGTGCCTGAAAAGAAGTTTTATGTGCGCAAAGAGAAAGAGATATTCAAGGAAGCTAGACAAGATATCTTGAAGGAAAACAGTGTGTCCACTTCAGGAACAAAGCCAGTAGATGAAATACCAATGTATGACATGCCTTAATTATTTCATTAGACTAACCAAGAGAAGTCTTCAGAAAAAGTAATTAAATTAAGAAACTTTTTGGGAGCTTGTGTCAAATTGTTGAAGGATAAAAGTTCCTTACAAGTACTACATAATTTGTTAGAAAAATATAATCCTAGGGAACAAGGGGTAAAAAGAGTAAATCATGTACGTAAGAAGAGAAGAACTACCAGGGAATTCAGATTGAATGACAACATAGGATATTTCAATATGGGGGATATCATACTAGACTTAGGATCTAAAATCAATGTTCTGCCAAAGAAGACTTGGGAAGCTATGGAAGAACCTCAACTAGGGTATGCACCTATTCAGTTGAAGTTGGAAAATCAGCATAGAGTGGTGCCAATTGGTAGGTTGAAGGGGATTCCAATAGATTTATATGGTGTGTGCACCATGGATGATTTTGAAGTCATTAACATAGTGGAAAAAACTTCGCCATATCTAGTACTGTTAGGTCTGGATTGGGATTTTGATAACCAGGATATTATTAACTTGAAGACAAGAAAGATGATGGAGAATATATATTTATTGTGCCATTAGATCCCTCATAAGGAAGAAGGTATGTGGAACCTGCAACAGACAATATTGTTACACAATATGTGAATCAACTATAATTTTGTGTGCTTCAAACTCTGACACAAGACTGGAAAAACTAGCAACAACGACTACATGAATTATCTACCAGGAGATGCACTAGAATGACGTGTGCACTAAGATGGGTTGGTACAGAGGTAAGAGAACCTCCTACTTTTTATGGATTGAATGATTTAGAAGAATTTTTAATAAAGTTTGAGGTATAGGTTATGGAAAATCAAAGATTAAAAACATTATATATTTCTTTAAAAGATCCACCTACAAGATGGTGGGGTACACACAAGGCAAAGATCAACAATTGGTTTCAGTGCAAAAGGTTATTGTGCATCAGATTCGACACAGAGTAGGAGCATAGATATGAGGAGAAATGTGAGGGATTTGGACAACCTCAAGAACATGTAGATAAGTGCATGGTTCAATGGATATTAGTACCACCAGAAGAATGGCCACACCATTTTATTCACACACTAGAAGGCATTCCGAAGAACTGGTACACAGAACATGAACAACACAGAGAAACTACTAACTGGGAAGAGATACAGTAGAATTGTATAGTTACATTTTCCTTTGAACATGACAGTATAGATATCGATACAATGTTGAAGTGGTAAGATATAGGATATTTGAAGAAACATAATTTGAAATAGTCCCTGCATATCATAAGAAGGCTAGACAAATAGTTAAACAATTGCTACATTGTTATGACATTGTAGAAGAAGAAGATCTAGCAGAATATAATCCACGCAATATATAGATCCCAGAAGTGGAAGGTGAAAGGGAAGTAGAAGGTCCCAAACTAGATTCATAATATTATGTTTCACCATTAAAGATCAAGAAGGTAAACATTGGAACTAGAGAAAACCCAAAGATGGTCAGTATTGGAGATTATTGGGATAATCAGAAAGTAGAAAGGATCACAAAATTACTGTGCGAGTACAGTGACATACTCCTAGTGACATTCTCATAGATGAAGGGGTTAGTAGGAGATATAGGAGAGATGAATATCCCTTTAAAGATAGAAGCAATACCTATCAAACAGATACCTTATAGATTGAATCCAACATACAAAGAGAAAGTGAAGGCAGAAATTGACAAGATGCTAGAAGTTGGCGTCATAGAACCTATAGAAGAGTCAGAATGGATTAGTTCTATGGTGGTGCAAGAAAAGAAGCAAGGAGGGATTAAGATTTGTGTATATTTGAGAAATTTTAATGATGCTTTCCTACATGATCCTTTTCCTACCCCATTTACAAATGAAGTACTGGAAAATGTTGGAGGTCAAGAAGATCATTCTTTTACAGATGGATTTACAGGTTATCATCATATCAGGATAGTAATGGAATATAGGCATAAGACAACATTTTCTATAGAATGTGGATCATTTCAGTATATATTTATGCCATTTGGATTGAATAATGCACCGACAATTTTTTCAAGGGTAGTAATAACAGCTTTTAAGGACTTCATTTGTAAGTTTTTTGAGGTTTACCTAGATGATTGGACAATGTTTAGTTTTTTTAAGGATCAAGTGGAAGTATTAAGGTCGATGTTAGACATATGCAGATAGTGT
The DNA here is from genome assembly GCA_032191745.1 of Picea mariana. Taxonomy (NCBI): domain Eukaryota; kingdom Viridiplantae; phylum Streptophyta; class Pinopsida; order Pinales; family Pinaceae; genus Picea; species Picea mariana. Next base: position 127,467 of record JASDQU010372774.1, read on the forward strand.
TAGATATCATTGAACATCAATAAATGTACTATCAGTGCACCTTTTGGTATTTTGTTAGGACATGTGGTGTGTAAACAAGGTTTGTTGGTTGATCCTGCTAAAATTGTTGTCATAGTTAACTTACCACCACCAAAGTCAATGCGCCAGTTGAAGAGTACATTGGGTCATATAGGATATTACAGGAAGTTCATAAGATCATATGCACAGATTACTACGCCATTGGAGAAGTTTATGAATAAATACACTAAGTATCAATGGAATGATGAATTCCAACAAAGTTTGGATATTTTGAAGTAGAAGATGGTTACTGCGTCGGTTTTAGTCTTTCCAGATTGGGAAAAAGAATTTCATGTACATGTGGATGCATCTGCAATAACATTAGGAGCATTACTAACTCAAACAAGAGAAGGGGATATAGATCACCCCATAGCATTTGCAAGTAGAAAATTATCTGATTCAAAACAAAAATATAACACTACATAAAGAGAAGGTCTAGCTATGGTGTATGCTTTGCAGAAATACAGAAATTACTTGTTAGGACAATATTTCAAGATGTTTAAAAATTATTCAGCTCTAAGATATTTAGTCAATAAGCCATTCTTAGGGGGAAGGATATGTAGACGGTTAATTTTGTTCCAATAATTTGACTTTGAATTTTTGGTGAAGCATGGAATATTGAATGCAGGATCGGATCATCTATCTAGGATAGCTAATGGAGAAGAACCCAATAAATTGGAAGACAACTTTCCATATGCACAATTGTTTTCATTACATATAGCTAATGAGTATTTTGTTGATATCATTGAGTTTTTGAGTACAGGATTTGCACCAAGAGAATTTACTATTGTGTAGAAGAAGATTTCGATGGTCAAAGATGCAGATTATCAATTGATTGCGGGTCATTTATACAAACTTGGAGAAAATAACATCTTAAGGATATGTTTGATGGAGCATGAAAGTCCTGTCATTTTGGCAGAGGCATATGAAGGGATTGTTGGAGGACACCACATAGGAAAATATACCACGTAGAAGGTATTGCGCACAGGATTATGGTAGCCAACAGTTCACAAGGATTCAAAGGAATACTGTCAAAAGTGTGATGTTTTTCATAGAGTTGGGAATCCATCCAGGAAGGATGAGATGCCATTGAGACCTCAGGTTACTCTACAATTGTTTAAAAAGTGGGAAGTAGATTTTGTGGGACCAATCAACCCACCAATCAGAAGATCAGGAGCCAAATATATCATTACAGTGACATAATACTTGATGAGATGGGATGAGACAACACCAGTAAAGGATTGCAGCGCAGAGACTACAACGCTCTTTCTATTTGAACATGTAGTGACAAGATTTGGATGTCCAAGAATATTGATGAGTGATTAGGGGACTCACTTCATCAACAGTACAATTGAGGCAATTCTTGAAGAATTTAATATACGCCACCAGAAGAGTACTCCTTATCACCCTCAAGAAAATGGAATAGTGGAATCCTTCAACAAGATTTTGGAGAATGCCTTGAAAAATATTTGTAATGTGAACAAAGATGATTGGGATTTGAAGGTACCAACAGTACTTTGGGATTATAGAACTACCTACAAGAATATAATAGGGAACACACCCTTTAGATTGGTGTATGGACAGGAGGAAGTAGTTCCCTTAGATTTCTTGATACCAAGTCTGTGCATTTCAGCAATTACAGATATGACAAGAAGGGGCGCAGTGCAGAAAATATTGGCTCAACTGATGGAATTAGAAGAGGACAGAATCATAGTAGGTTTCCATCAGGGGTTACAGAAAGAAAAGGATAAATCGTGGCATGAAAGACATATCAAGAAGAAGAATTTCAAGGAAGGAGATATGGTTCTCCTCTATGACAGTAAGTATTTTCATCACCCAGGGAAGCTTACAATGCATTGGCTAGGGCCATATCAGATAAATTATGTCACAGATGGTGGTGTTGTACAGTTGCAAGACTTAGTAGGTAAGGAAGTTCAAGGATTAGTGAATGGTAGTCGACTGAAACTATATAGGAACAATCGACCCACTAACCCTTAGTAGTTATAGCATAGCAAGTAGACTTGTGCATATTGTAAATAGTAGGAGTTAAAAGAAGAAAAAGGAAGAGAAAAGTAGAAAAATGAAGAAAATCCAAAAAAAAGTAGTTAGAAGAATAAGTGATAGACAGATAGTTGGGAATGACAGCACGCAGTAGACAGAAAATTTGTGCGACAGAATTCATAAGATTGCACGCAAGGAAAATAAACATCGTGCAATGGGACAGAGAATGACTAGAAAAGAAACGACGTGTCATAGAATTAATGACAAAGTCTATAAAAAGGGAAAAAATAGGAAAAATAAAAACACTTGTGATTTTTTAGCAAGTAAGAGAAAGAGAAAGCAGAGTGCGAGAAAGTGTGAGCTTGTGAAGAACCCAACTGAGATCTACAGTCGATTTTTCCTGAAAGCAAGAAGATGGTGCCACCAAAGTTCGGACAACCAAGCCAGTTCACATAAAGGACCCCTAGCAGTAATAGACCACTAGATTAAATGACTGGAGTGGTCAATGTGGATGATATTCCCACCACAAAGACTGAATCAATCAATCCAACACAGGTAGAAAAAGAAAAATCAGTCGCAGAAAAGATGGAAGTGGATCAGAGCAAAAGACAAAAAAAATAAAAAAAACCCTAATTCAGAAAACTCTGCAAGGGAGGAGGAGATGGAAAAATAGAGTGATGGGACCCTCGAAGAAGAATTCCTAGTCTAAGACATTACAGGCCAGCAAGAAATAGATGGCGAAGAAGAAGAATAAGTAGAGGAAGAACTTGCCGAAAAAAACCCAGCCGTGGGCCAGAAAAGGAAAATACCAGGAGCCCCACGCAAATAAACCTCAGTGGATATCATTCTACCTCATATCCTAGACATCGTAATTGCAGTTGAATACATGATAGGGAAAATAGAAAAATTAAAGTATGCATGTCATGATGTAACGGACACAACAAAGTTTCATGACCTTGCGTGGGAAATCTATTTAGAGAACCAGGAGGGGGCAGGACCCTCAGGAAAACCAATTTTAGATCCCACGTAGTGGATCATAGGATTATATAATTAAGGTATTATGAATTTGCTAGAAATACCACATTTTGGGCATGGTAAGAATGTAGGAAAATGTGCGAAACAACTGGTGGCAAGGGTATATGGATGTATCATGTGGATGGACAGGTCAGTCCATATATATGTAGACCTCATAGAAAAAATCACAAGGTTACCAACCAGCAGCATAAAACCAAAGGATTACTTGGAGAACAAAGAAAGGGAAAAGGAGATTGCAGAAGAAGTTAAAGTGCAGTTCGGGACAAATAGGGGAAACAAGGGCATAGTGATAAAGGACATCAATGACCCTACGACGAGATTTGTCATGAATCTTATGGATTGTAAACTCTTAAGGAATTTTAGTAAGGAAGAGGCCCCAGCAGGAGTCATAACAATAGTTGTGTAGTGTGCAAAGGGTATAGTATTCAGCTGGGTGTCCTATTTATTGAACCAATTTTTGATAGACTGCAGGGATGCACATGATAATGGGACATAATTATATTACTCTTGGATATTGATATTAGTAGCATTGGTAGGATAGTAGGAACCCAAATTCATAGCCTTTCTATGCAGAAGAGGGAAATGCTTTGCAGTGCGATATATAACCTTATGGTAGGAAAAAGACACTAAGAACCAACATGTGAACTGCATAGTATTTGCAATGTTCCTGGAATATATGCAGTAGAAGACAGCTAACATTTGGAGAATCATGATTGAAGTAGTCAAGGAAAATGAAGGAATTGCCCACTTTAAGGCTTCAAGACATCACTTGTGGATTCAGGCCAGAAGGGATTTAAAGAAGAAGTGGCTAGAAATGAGGTATTGCACAACGCGAGAGGAAGCATAATGGATAGTGAAGGACTGGCTTACGCAATGGAAATTTCCAGTAACATAGAAGAAAGGAACAAAACCTAAGGAATGAGAAGAAGCAAGTCCATAAAAGAAGACAAACATTCTAGCAATCAATACAAGGAAGGCTACAGAGCGCAGTCAAACCTCATGGAGTAGAGCGGCAGTAAAGAAGACAAGGAAGAAATACATTGCGTCAAGGGAAGAAGTGAAAGGATATGGAGAGAAGGTCAAGGGATATAGCTCTCGTAAAAAGGAGGTACAGGATGGCGAAACAGAAAAGAAGAAAATCAAGGCGCAGACCTCAACCCAAACCAATAAGAGGACTAGAATACAGGAGGGGGAAAATAAGAAATAAAATGAAGTACCACAAGAGTCCCACAGTACTCACTATCAAAAAAGAGGATGGATAATTTGTCACATAAAAAGTCCAAGATAGAGGGGAGAATGTTGTACTTGCATCATAAGTACAAAGAGAGGAAACTAAGAAGAATTTAGTAGAATTTCATGACATTCTACAGAGGTTGCAGACAAGTACAATGAATCATCCTACAACACAACAGAAAGAAAAAGCACAAGAAGCACCAGTACAGAAAGAATGGGAAGAGACGGTACAGACAGTAGTAAAGAGCAATGACAGGTTCAAGGTCACATAGGAAATGTTGTAAGTAGATGAGAACACAACATAGAAATAGGTGAAGGACATATAACATCTATAGTTGGTTCTAGAAAACATACCTACAAAGGCGTTATATGGGTTACATGTGAGTGTGATGTAGGAAGTCCAGTCTAGAGCTAAGACATATGCCACCAACCTAAAGATCGACAAGGAGGTTAAGGAGATATTACAGGTAAACTGTAATCAAATAACAATGGAGGAGGAGGAGGATAAACAATGCACCGATAAATTAAAGAACAAACTTGAAAAAGTATACAGCAACATACCAGACAACGCGCAGGAACTGAAATTCACAGCAGAAGAAATGATACAAGATATTGCATAGACAATGGAGAGATATAAGTAGGAGATAGCAGAGTTAACAAAAACATTCACTCCAATCACACCCCTAGAAGTGAGGGAACTGAGAGAGCCGGAGGCTAATGCGCACATAGATAGCATAGCGCATGAAGTAAAATAAGTTGCAGAATTGTATGACAGGATTGTGCACATTTGGACCATCCTGGAAGAAGATGAGAGGATATAGCAACTCAACCAAATATAGGAAAAGGTGACCACATAAGTACATGATTTAAAATAGAGGCAGAAAGCAATGGCCATCCTGGAAAAGATGAAGAGTGTGCAGGAAATGAAGAACCTGCAAGAAGAACTGAAGGCAATACAAGGAGAAAAACAAGCAAGACAGGATCAATTGGAGCCATTGCAGCAAGAGGTCGAAAGACTGATAAAATAAATACAAACAAAGAAAGTAAGACTAGCACAGGAACATGCAAAAAGCAAGGAAGTGTTGAAAGACCACATGACAGCATAGGATGTGGAGATATGAGTAGAAAAGAGTGTGCATGAAAAGGAGAAAGTGACAAATTTGGCACAGAATTTTCATGCACTAGAGGTTGCATTACATAAAGTGAACTAAGTCTGAGTGGATCAGGACGAGCCACAGGTTAGTGTTGGGGGCCTATTGGAGAAGGAATTTTTGGGAGTAAGCATAGCAAGAAAGGTAGCATGGACCAAAGGGAACAGTGCAACAAAGGGAAAAGGAAGCAGTGCACGGCAGGATTTGCGGAAATCTGGCGCATATGTGGACAAACCTAGCCATGTTAGGGTTAGGGTTTTGGAGTCATAATGTAAGGTTTTAAACCCATTTTGTAGTATAAATAAGATGTATAAGGTAGATTAAAGGATCACATTTATCAGTTTTGATCATCTTTATCTTGTGTCTTGTAGAGAGAACTTACTTTTGGAGAGTCCTTTTGAGTTTTGATTCTTTGTATTGTTGAGAGATGTAGAGCTCGGATGGAGTTGATGTAATTGAGGGTCAGGTGGCAAGTTGTGAAGCTTGGTGAAACATTGGTCCATCTCACCACTATTCACATATCCTATGATGCAATGCGCGCAGCACCATTTTGATGAAGAAGAAGAAATAAAAATAAGATCTTTTTGGACGTATCCCTAGGGGGGTGAACCATGGCAAATCCCTATGTTGAAATGTGTCTAAATACTTTTGTTTCTATAATCATGGTTAGATGGTTAGATGAATGAATGGGTTTTTTAACAAATCACACTAGAATATGTATGCAAAATGAATATTATGAATGAATGAATAAGTATATTTGATGAATGAATGCATGGTTAAGTATAAATAGAAGTAAGAAAAACAACCCCAATCCCTTCCATGACTGCATACATCTGTGTCGTGCAGTCACCCATAAACCATCTCGGGTGAGACTGTGTTGTGCACTCTATGCATGGTGTAGTCTTTTGGTTTACCAGAAAGTCCGATGGTGAAAAGAGTTTTGTTGGAGAACTAACCTAGAACCTAGGTCATCCCATACGTCCAACACATGTGCATGCATTCCCATTAGGTAACTTTCTATTATTTTGGTATCTCAATTTACAAGGTAGAATTTTCCCCATTTACACAGTAACCACTTTTATGGTTGCAAATGAAAATCTAAATATGCAGACAGGTGTAACATTATCTAAGACACCCTCACAAACTTGAATCATTCAAATTGTGAGTGTGTTAAGACCTGGGCATGCATGTTTTTGAAGCCTGGAATGTATTTCTATAAAATGGCATAAATTATAGTTTAAAATCAAAACAAGTATTTTTCTCATTCATACATTACATTTTGGTCTTTCTAGGTCTCGTACATGTTGATTTGTCTGTTTATTTATTTAATTATTAATATTCAATCCTATAACTTTGTATTTTCTAATGATTTCAGCAGGTCTTTGCAATGTAAATGAAACTAACAACTAGCCTATGTGTGATTTGTTTGTACAAGCTCATATCTCATCGATCTCTTGGAATCAGGTAATTAGTACCCTTTTTTTCATTTTAGTCAGTATCTTTTCACAATTTCCAAGGTTCATGTGTATTTCAACCCTTTACTAAATTCTAAGAACAAATAATCCTAGTATGCATTCTCTAGGATTTTCAACAAATCCACATTCCTATAACTTGTAAATCAAAATCACCATACATGGATTTTTCTTCCAAGGGCATGCATTTCTTATCATGCCCTATTTTCATGCATTTTTCCCTTTATGCATTGTTTTTTGCATTTACAAAGAAACTTTTATCCTTTATGCTCACCAGAAGGTTTTAGGTTTCAAATTGCACATCTAAAGTATGAATAGATGTAAAATGATAAAATCCAAACTCCACAATTTGAACCACTCAATTTGGAGGTCAGTCTTAGGTGTGCATTTTATAGTAAGGCAGTTTTACCCTCCATTTTACAAAAGGTCTTGAATCTTGGTTCAAGGTAGAAGTCCTTAGCCGTTTTAAAATGCACTCTAAATGAAATATATAGATTTGGAATGTTATTAACTTCACCCCAATTCCTATATCACTAAATTTGGAGCTATATAGAAGGATGGTTGTGCATTTCCATTAGGTCACTTTCTATTGTTTTGGTGTTTCAATTTACAAGTCATAATTTTCCCTTTTTACACAACAACCACTTTTATGTTTTCAAATGAAAATATAAATATGTAGAAACGTGTAAAATTATCTAAGACACCCTCACAAACTTGAACCACTCAAACTGTGGATCTGTTAAGACCTCGGCATGCATTTTATTGAATTCTAGCATCCATTTCTGCACAAGGGAAAATTAGAGTTTAAAAGAAAATCATGTATATATTAAGTGTGACAATGCATTTTTTGTTGTGGAGGCTCTAAAAACATTGAATTAATGTTTTATGAAACAATAGAAATTGTAATCCTAATTGTCTATATCATCATATATTGAGAACATTGTCATCTATATCTACCTTAACATGCTCACTATATCCAATGCAATTTTATTTTGTTACTTTATTTTATGGGTGTTGGACTTCCAATGCATGTCTGTCTCATTTCCAATAGGACTGGGAGCACTCCTACGAAGTGCCTCTGATGACACCACCGCACCATGTCATTGGATCTACAACGCACTACCTGTTGTAGAGCGTCTCCATGTTGATGTATACATCGGCCATAAAGTCACAATTTGTGTGGTGTGCATGTCAGCTTTCCAATGGTATTTATGTTCCTATGTCGCAGTAACGACCACCACCATTGCTAAAATGAAGGTTGCTTGCCTCATGATGGTTTCTTGGAAAATTCCATGTGGCATATCAATATGTCGCAATACCACCATTGTATGATGGTCGTAATAGCGACGATTCTGTGTGACGAACATTTGTTTCATAAACTCTCTCCATAGCTTCCACATGGCAGTCTTGTACGTCAGATATCCAACATAAGTTTATGTATGTCAAGAGTACGATGAATAGTTGGAGAGGGATTTTTCCAAAATCCAAACGTGTGGCATTCAGATGGGCATCGTAACGATGTCGGAAAATGAAGCAAATGTACTAGTGACATGAAGACTCTTCTTGGGTCCATACAACGGTTTCTATTGGCATAAATGGGTCTTGGAATGTCAAAATCTATCTCAAGTTCATCTTCTTCACGGTATTAGCTCAACTCAATTACTTTCTCTCTCTACTTCTTACCTCTCTTTGAATCCATATCTGTAATGTACAACTCATCCATTTCAACAACAACATACATTAGTCATGTTTGTTATACAACAAAAATTGAATTACCTACGGGTGGAGAAAAAAAAGAGACATGAGAAATTGGAGGGTCTCTTATCTTCAATGTTAGGTTTTCTCAAGGGAAAACTCTGTTAGAGTGATGGCCATATCAATTTCTTTCTTTGCAGAGTTGGTAACTCAGAAGATGAGGAAATAGGTGTGCATATTATACTTAAGCAACGAATTTGTATTTATCATGTTTTCACACCTAGAAGAAATTTCTTTGGTTTTGTTCAACCTGAAGAGGGGAAATATCTCTCTTCATGGGAGATTGATCATTGGTCAAGTTGGGTAGGAATTCTTATTATTTTTATGAAAAAGTTATGTTGATAAAATCCCTTCATGTTTATTTCTTGCAAGAGAATTATTTTAAGGAAAAGGGAAAAATAGCAATCATCACTTCGCGGGTTTCATTTCCTCCTAAACGGGAACTGGTCAAGAAAAATGCAAGAGGCATGAAGTGAATATGTGTGTGTGTGTGTGTGTGTGTGTGTGTGTGTATTTCCTCCTAAACAGGAATTGTTCAAGAAAAATGCAAGAGGCATGAAGTGAATATATATATATGTATATATATATATATATATATATATATATATATATAGAAAGAACAACGCTTTGGGAATATAGGATTGGAGATTTGTATTAAACTCATGACATGGGTTGCATGTTTGGAGGGTTCGCAGGTTTTCCCCTACTCATTGAGAATTTTTTGGTGTGGCCCAAGTTTAGGTGAAGACTTTCCTAGAAGTAGGGGAAAATATCCTGATATTTTGTTAAAATTTGTAAGAATTGTTTGGTTGGTTGGCTAGTGAAATTGAATCAAGATTTCCCTTAGTCACATGGGCTTTTGGTCGAATCTATTGATCATACAGGGTTTTCTACCAATGAAAAGGAGGAATCCTCTCTTTTATTTCTTTAATTTTTTCCATCTGTTTGGGTTTAGTGGCCAAGTGATGAGAGGGAAATGGTGGAAGGTGTGGTATATCCCCTATTATCCAATGGGATGTCATGAGAAACAAAAAAGGAATCTAAATTTTACAAGATAGGGTAATATGCATACCTGGAAAATGACAAATGGTAGGTCGAGGATAATTTATATGGATTTTGTGGGTAATGAAAGCCTTAGGAATCTTGGTTCTTTTTTGGATCTTTTTAGGCATTAACGTGCTCGAGGAGAGAGTGAAAATGGTGAGGAAATGGTCCAATATTTCTTTTATAAAGAAAATATAACCCTTTTCCACCCTTTTCAAACTTTTTAAAGGGTCAAATTAGTCTTGTCACACGTGCCAAAATTTTGTTGAGGTACCATAAAGTATCAGTGGTGTAACTTCAAGAAATTTTACGATCTCGTGACATATCGCACCTTAAGAAAGTTTCTCGGTATGCAATAAAGGGAACTTATTGTGATAATAGAAGTTATGTTTGGGTGTTATAAAGGAAATTTTCATGAGGTTTCAAAATTTGGCAAGTTATGATGTATAACAACAATAAGTACTTCAGATATGGTGTACCATGAGATAAAGTACTTTCGGGTGTGGTGTGTCACAAGGATTGAAAAATTTGAGAGGTGTGATATGTCTCAGTGAAAACCAATTTCTTTGTGATGTATCACGACCTCAGAAGTTTTCCAATGCTGCAACATATCGCATTGGGAGAAAAGTTTGAAAGCTGCAATATGCCACGAAAGATGAAAACTTACAAAGCTATGAAACACCAAAATTTTATAAGTATTTATATATAAAAAATAAGAAAAATTTCATGCAATGTGTCATATCAAACCGAAGTGAGTTTTTGTGCACTATATCACACTAAGCCAAGTTTTCATGTGATGCAATAAAACATTATTTCACAAGTTTTTCAAGGTTTTGACAAGGGAATTCGATCAAAATGGGTTAGAAAAGAGAATCAAAAGAAACTTATAAGGCTTGATGAGATCTTTGAAGAGTTCAAAATACTAAAATGAGGGGCCCTAATCCTTTTTTTCCTTCTTCTAATGACAAAGAAAAAAAATGGCATGGAGAATTTTTTGCTTGCTCAACAAGTCCATGAAATTTTGGCTTTAGTTTATGGTGGATTTCATCTTTGAGGGATATTTATTTTTAGGTTTGAAGGTGAAGAACCACCTAATCCCCTTATAAAGAATAGCATTCTCAATTATGTTGGTCTTCTTGTTGCTTCATTCTATTTTGAGCTAGAACCAAATGTCCTTAAGTGTGTGGAGAATGGATTCTTTTGTGTGAAGTGTATTATCCATTACATGAACCTTGGAGGTGAATCATAAATATGAAACCATTGATAAGTGGTTTTGGCCATAGAAAACTTCATATGGTGTCATTTTGGTAGCTACATGATAAGTGACATTGTACCACCATACTGCAAGGGATAGCCATTGTGACCATTGGTGCATATTTTTAGAAATGAAGCATCACAAATAGGTTTCTAAGCTCTTGTTGACCACTTATGTTTGACCATTAATTTTGGGGATTTATATTGATCTTATCCATTCATTTCCTTGCATGTTTATTTCTTTCAATTCTTATTCAAATGGATTACTTTTCAAATTTTTCTCTAATTTTTCAAATGGATCCCCTTTTCTCATATTTTTCCTTTTCATTTAGATTAATCTATTTTTCATTTGACTAAAGATTTTTTTTTTTAACTCTTTCAATTCTCTTTTCTTCCTTTTCTTATTTTAACTTTGTCCCTCCAATTCCTAAGTCAGGCTAGATTGTGAAATCGGGATCCCTTTTCATTTTATTTGAATTCCCTTGGCCTAATTTCAAATACATGATCCCATCTATCAACCCAGTATGTCAATTCACAATCATCTCAATCATTACTACTACATGGACCACATAATCAATAGATTTTTCTCATCCATATTTCAACTATTGTAATGTTTGATGTTCTAACTGAATGGAATCCACAAATGCCCTGGATTGTTTTTCATTCATACCACTATGATCGATCTACATTGAACACCTACCAAAAATATCTATGTACATGTCCTTTCTTGTGTGATCGATCTTCACGGGTTCCTTCTCCCTCTCCCATTACTGAAGAACACCATTCAACAATGGATTTTTCATCTCAAATGATGGAAGTAGTTGTGAACTTCATTTCTTGCCTATGTAATTCTCTTTTTATGCATGCACCTACTCCATCATACTCCCATTTCCCGTGCCCGGACTCAAAATAGTTCCCAATGTGTGGTACCTTTATTTTGTTATGCAACATACACAACCATTGAAACACATGATCATTTTTTAACCAGCCTGCGCAGCCATCTGACCAAATCCAATGTTGATCCATCTGTATGCTCTTCTCCTTAAGGTGATTGTAGAACAATTGAAAGCAATGTTGTATGTAGGCTAAGTCATGGCATCGATCATCGATTATGTAGAAGTGATACTCTTTCAATATAACTTTGCTTTGTTCATTACTATCTGGTCCATACATGTATCTGATATGTACAATTATGTTGACCTACTCTGAGTGATAATATTGACTTTGAATCTCATTTTTTGGTTGAAGGGTGTACTTCTCAGCAAAATCAACCATTGATAACACAATACCAACGAGAAATGTATCTCTACATATTCTAAAATGATCGTCTTGCCATTGAGCCACATGGACATGTTGAACATAATGTCTTGTCTTTTCAACGAAGTCCTTCATGAAGTCACAAAATCGTACTTGGGAAGTAACTGATTGTATCTTTTTTCCTTCCTGTCCTCCATCAATATCATATGTCACATATTTAAATCTTTGCAAGGAAACCTCCTTCCTCCCAAATTCATACTCATCGCTTACATGGATGTACTTTCTCAGTAATGGCATTTCATCGCACCTAGGGCATTTCCCATCTAATCATGTTTTTTGATCAAATGTAAAACCCTTTGGCCTTGTACACGATGTTGTGAATAGTCTCTAGATGACGCCAACGGAAATATAACTAGACATTCCTACAAAAAAGTGTTATGAAAAACATGAAAAATATATATGTGTGTGTCATAATAATAACCATACTCAATATAATATCTACAACATGTGTTATGAATTGTGTTTATTCGAACATACCGAGGCTTGCATTTATGGAAAGATATTTGGCCTAAGTTAAGTGCACTATGTATTGTTATGAATCTCTCCTACAATATTGTTTGTGTAATGTTAAGAAAGTGTTTAATATGGGGTTCACGGTCCCTAGATCTGCTTCTTGATTTTAGTAGAGATTTTTGGTTGGAATAATTCCTTGTGTTCTCATACCAGAAATCCTAAAATAGTCCCTTAACCACTCCAATTAACTTCATTTCAGAACGATGTAGCCTACCAGTGAAGGCCCACAAATCTGTTGGGACCCCTATGTCGAGGTTGTCTCGTCTATGAAAATACTTTCTAAGTTTTTTGACATTACATTTCAAGAGGTGAGAGGTTTGTTGTACCAAACGATATTTTCTCGTGATCTTGCTAACAATTGATTGTGACAAGACACGTCGGGCTGCATTGCGGTTTTTAGAACGATATTTCTTACCAATTCTTTGAAAAATATCTACAAGGTTTCTAACAATATGATGACTTGTTTTTACACTTTTGATTGTTTTAATGCCTAAAATTCTCCTAACAGTATTCAAACTTCTAGATTTTAACAAATCTAAATATAATTGACATTTAGCAGCATCATATTTTGGTTCAAAATATTCTTTAATGATTTTATAAGAGTGATAACGAATAGTACGGTTAGGTAACTTACCTTCAAGTGATGTTAGACCACTTTCATCGACTTAAATGTGTTTAGGATTTTTTTATCACACAATGCTCAATCTAGGTAGGGATGATGAACCCCTATTTTGGCACTCTTGAACTCCCTGTTGTGGAGTTAAAAAAATTGCAGTTCTTTCCCCTTCAATCACTTGAGGATCAATTGTGGGAGGAGAGTGGACATGGGATTGACTAGTTTCTAGAACATTTGATTGTCCAACAATAGATTACACCATAAGAAATTCTTCACCAAAATGTTGAGCAGCATTTTCTTCTCTAATTTAATCCATTGTATAATCAGCTCCAAGCAAATTCTCCATCAACTGGTCATCCACAACAAGTTGTCTAGATAAGATACTAAATGGATTGCTCTCTAATGAAATCTTGCACTTTTCTTCTGGTGATGGAGGAGAAACAATAGCAGCATCTATTCCACTAGAAATTGGATTTCCCTCTGATGAAATCCTACACTTTGAGATACGTAACTTTTCTTTTTTCTCTTTCTTCTTCTACCTTTTCAATCGATTTATTTTTTCTCGAGGACTTTTTTTCTCGAATCCATTGGTTCCCCATGTTTAAAGATAAATATTGGCATCCAAACACCCACCACAAATTTGTCTTTGTATTATGTAATAAGGCACAACCAAGTGGAGAAATTTGTTTTTGTATTACAAAAGAAAAAACATTTAATAATTCCAATTGCACTTGGACAAATTTTTCTTCCAATTCCAAGAATACAAAAGAAGATACCAAAAACAATTCCAATTGCACTTGAACTAATTTGTCTTCCAATTACAAGAAGATACAAACAATAATTACAATTTCCCTTGGACAAATTTGTCTTCCAATTCCAAGAAGATACAAACAACAATTGAAATTCGAAAAATTTGTCTTCCAATTCCATGTAGACACAAGAAGATACAAACAACAATTCCAATTGCACTTGGACAAATGTGTCTTCCAATTCCAAGAAGACACAAGATACAAACAATAATTAAAATTTCACTTGGACAAATTTTTCTTCCAATTCCAAGAAGACATGAGAAGATACAAACAAAAATTTCAATTGCACTCGACAAATTTGTCTTCCAAATTTTCCTACATTGGTCTGGCAATAGCACAAAAGTCTCTATGAATCTAAAAAGAAAACTAAAATAAGAAAAACATGTCTATGCGGGGTATTTTTGTTTGAATTTGTCACGGATTTTTGTTGGCCATAAGATAGATGAGGTGGGGTGTGCTTGGCACAAAAAAATCCCTAGCAGGAATGTGTGTGTTCCTCCTAAGCATAAATGACCAACAACTACAACTTAGTCAAGTCACAGGATCACATGTGCACTCTTAATGCGACAGATATAACATTTATTATAGAATAAACATATTTATGAATAAATATGTATAGGGGTATGGGGACAACTAAGGCATAAGGGGTTAGGATTGAAAGTGTTTTCAAGGATAGAGAAATGGTTAGAGAACCAAGATGAGGGTGATGTGGGTGAAAGGGTTGTACACAAGGTATATTCATAGTGCACTTAAGGATCGAGTGTAGAGGGGGTTAAGGATTGAGTATAATTTATGCCTAGGCTTAGATGGAGCTAGGGGGGTCTATGTCATAGTCTGCGTCAAGCTCTAAGTCATCGTCTAAGTCTATATCTAGCTCTATGTCATGGTATAGTTCATGGTCTACGTCAATCTCTAGGTGATCATCTAAATCTAGCTCTAGCTCTATGTCATGGTCTAGGTCATGGTCTAGGTCTATGTCATGATCTATATCATGGTCATATTATAGGTCTAGGCCATTCTCCAGGTCTTGCCATGTCTAAGTCTTGTTATTTCTTGGTTTAGTTCTAGGTCTTGACATGTATAGGTCAAGACCATTTCTTCCTTTACGATGTAGGGAGGGGTGCTACAGAGAGAGTAAGAGAGTGTGAGAGGGGGGGAGGGGAAGAAAATTAGAGTGAGAGACAGGGAGATAGAGAAGAGGGGTAGAGAGTTAGAGAGTGAGAGTATAGGGGATCTTTGTCATTGTCTATGTCAAGCTCTAGGTCACCATCTAAATCTAGATATAACTCTATGTCGCAATCTAGTTCATGGTCTAGATAAAGCTCTACATCATCGTCTAAATCTAGCTCTCGCTCTATGTTTTGTTCCAGGTCATGGTCTAGGTCTATGTCATGGTCTACATCATGGTCATGATATAAGTATAGGTTATGCTCCATGTCTTGACATGTCAATGTCTTGCTATGTCTAGGTCTAGGTCTAGTTCTTAACATGTCTAAGTCAAGGCCATTTCTTGACATGTATAAGTAATTCATTGGGAGAAGAATAAAAAATTAACACTCAACTTACAGGCGAGGCTACATTTCTTTGTTGCATGTATCATTTATTTGTTGTGAGACATGCCTCACCTTTAGATAGACAGAGAGAGAAGGAGGTAGAACTAGCGGCAAAGAGGAGGTAGGGAGGGAGGGAGAAAGAGAGGAAAAAAGAGAGTGAGAGTGAGACTAACAACAAGGAGATAGAGAATGAGGTGGTATATGTGGGAGGGGGGGAGAGAGATAGAGGGAGGAGCTGGTAGAGAGAGAATGTGTGTCAGAGGGGGAAGAGAAAGA
>JASDQU010372776.1:0-11309 GCA_032191745.1 Picea mariana
TTTTTTGGTGCGAAGATTCAACACTACAATGTCGAAGTTAATTAATTTGTTCTTGGACTCCGATAAACTTGAAGGCACAAAATCCGACAAGACATGTAAACGTCTCATTGAAAGCACTCTCATTTACAATGAACTTTGGTGTGATATATGTAATGAAGATACTAAGCCAAATAAACCTACAGATGCAACTACATTAGAAAAATGGGAAGTTAAAAATGCCAAAGTGTTAGCACTCATTAAATATTCAGTTAATGGTGAGATGTATGTTCACATTGAAAATACTACTAATGCATGGTCTGCTTTGCAAGTTTTTAAGGATTTATTTGATACTCAGCCTGAATCAAAGAAAGTTGATCTTCAATTAAAGTTGACCCAATAGAAATTGACTGAAGGAGGTGATATACATGAATATATTTCCAGACTTAAGAACATTAAGTAGGAAATACTAAATGTTGGTTTTCAAGAAGTAGATGATAGTTTCATGACCACAATTTTAATTGTTAGATTTCCTTCTTCTTATACACATTTTTTGGAAACTTTACAAGTAACTGGAAAGTTAGACAAGATTACGTTTGATGAGCTAAGTGAAATTCTATCTCAACACAACAAAATTTTTTGAAAGAAAAAGCAATTTGGGGAAGATGTTTTTTTCATAGAGGCAAGCACAAGTAAATCTTGAATTGACAGTTCTAGAAGCAGAGGAAGAGGACATTTTGTACAAGGTCGTGGTCAAAGACAAAGTAGAGAAAACAAATTTTCAGACAGGAACAATTTTCATGGCAGAGAAAACAATCAAGGCAGAGGGTATTTTAAAGGTAGAGGAAACAGTCAAGGCAGAGGGTATTTTAAAGGAAGAGGAAATATTCAAGGAAGAGGCTATTTTCAAGGCAACAGTCAAGGCAGAGGAAAACAACAAACAGAGGTCAAAACAGAGGCAGAGGAAGAGATTTCAGTCAAATTGTTTGTAGAAGATGTAACAAAGTTGGTCATTATGCAGAAGATTGTCGAACTTCCATTGATAAAATTTCCAAGTTTCATCAAAACACAACATAGTTTGCAAATGATCAAGATGATGATGGTTCAGAATATGTCTTTACCTCATCTTCAACATTACCAATTTCCATTGATTTTCAAAGTGATTATGAAGATGCTTTGATTCTAGATTCAGGAGCATCCCAACACATGACTTTCAGATGTGACTTACTTTGGAATTTTCAAGAATGCCATCTTAATTATGTCTCTATTGTAGATAATACCAAATATATTCCTTATGGAAAAGGTGTAGTTAAACTTTATTTACCGGATATTAGAGAAATAATGATTTCAAATGTATGGTATGTACCAACCTTTAAAAAGAATTTGTTGTCTTTAGTCATGATTCGACAAGAAGAACATCAGGTGATTATGGAAGATGGTTTAGTTAATATTAATTCATTCAAACAGAATATGAAAATAGTGATGACATGTTATTAAGATGGAAAAATGTTAAGGATGAAAGGGACAGTTATTCCAAGGCATTCTGACTTTGCAGGAGCAATAAGTACAGGTATTTCACCTATAAGATTGTAGCATGTGAGATATGGACATCTCAACTTTGAAAGTCTCCCTCAATTGCAAAAACAAGGGATGGTTAAGGGACTTCCAACTTTCAAAAAGGAAAATACAAAATGTGAAGCATGCATTTATGGAAAACAAAGTCGAGAGAGTTTTCCAACAAGTTCATGGCATGCAAATCGGTGGTTGCAACTAGTTCAAAGTGATGTTTGTGGACCACTACAAACTTCTTTCGGTGGTTGCAAATAATTTTTACTCTTTGTTGATGATTTCAGTAGAATGACTTGGGGTTACTTCTTGAAGCAAAAGTCAGAAGTTTTTGAAAATTTTAAGATTTTTCGTCAACTTGTTGAAAACGAAGTTAAAGAAAAGATTGGCACTTTCAATATAGATAATGGAGGGGAATTCTCTTCTAATGAATTCAAAACTTATTGCACAAACAATGAGATAAGAATACATCTTACAAATTTCTACACTCCTCAGCAAAATGGAGTCGTAGAAAGAATGAAGCGCACCTTGTTAGGAATGGCGAGATCCATGTTAACCTTTAAAAAGTTAAGTCCTACATATTGGGCAGAAGAAATCCATACAACCATCTACTTAAGGAACATATCTCCAACTTCTTCTTTGGACGAAATCAAACCTTATGAAGCATGGTTTGGTTTCCAACCTCAAGTTAAACATCTTAGATTTTTTGGATCAGTATGTTATGCCTTAGTTTCGGAAGAAAAAAGAACTAAGCTTGACTCAAGAAGCTTGAAATGCACAATGATTGGGTATTCTGATGAGAAGAAAGGCTACCGACTTTTGTCCAATGGTAAATTTATTGTGAGCAGGGATGTATTTTTTTATGAAATTGAAAGTAAGAGTGTTGAAGAAATAGAAAGTCTTCTTCAAAATTTAGAAACTAAAGGCAATCAAAGAAAAGGAAAAATGCAGAGTCAACCAAATTCACATAATTGGTATGAAATTGATTTTCCTTCATATGAATATGATACATCCAATCCATTTACTTCGAAAACATCATCTGGGTCTTCTAGCAGTTCATGAGACTGTCCGAGCAGTTGTAGTTCATCTGACAATGATTCTCCACCTCCAAAATCTTCAACTGATTGACGAACATTAGTTTACATTAATACAATTTACAATAATGGAAATTCAAATCTCCAAACAAGTGAACATCAACTACCAAAATGGGTAGTTCAACTTTTGAAATATGTAAGGCCTGATGAGAATAATAAAATAGGAACAAGGGGATCACACAACAGTCAAGGAAATTTTTCCATGGTCACAAATGATTTTACTGAAACTTCCACATACAAAGAAGCAGTAAAACAT
Source organism: Picea mariana (assembly GCA_032191745.1). Taxonomy (NCBI): domain Eukaryota; kingdom Viridiplantae; phylum Streptophyta; class Pinopsida; order Pinales; family Pinaceae; genus Picea; species Picea mariana. The sequence goes on from JASDQU010372776.1 coordinate 2,893, forward strand.
AAAGAATGGAAACATGCTATGATTGAAGAGTATCGAGAAGTAATTGATAACAACACTTGGAAACTTGTTGATTGTCCTCCGAGTGTTCAACCCATCAGATGAAAATGGGTTTACAGAATTAAATATAACCAACATGGAGAAATTGACAAGTATAAAGCATGACTTGTGGCTAAAGGTTTTGCGCAGTAGGAAGGCATTGATTATGAGGAAAATTTTTCTCCTACAACTAAATGGAATACCATCTGATTAACACTTGCATTGGCCGCTCAGAAAGGTTGGAAAGTTCATCAAATGGATGTAAAAAGTTCTTTTCTCAACAGAGACTTATAGGAAGATGTATATATGCAACAACCACCAGGTTTTGAAATTGGAGGGCAGGAACATAAAGTCTGCAAATTAATTAAGGCTTTATATGGGTTAAAGAAAGATCCCCGAGCTTGGTATACCAAAATGGATGAATACCTTAGGAAGGTTGGTTTTCAACGAACTGAATCTGATGATACTTTGTATATCCGTCAACAGGGTCCATATCTGGTGATTCTTGTTATGTATGTATATCATTTGACCATTACGGGAAACAATGATGATCATATTGCACAGGTGAAAAAGGAGTTGCATGCAGGTTTTAAGATGATAGATTTGCAACTACTTCACTACTATCTCGAAATTGAAGTATTCCAATGTCCACATCATATTTTCATTTCCCAGAGTAAGTACACGGCAGAAATTCTTCATCGATTTGGAATGAAGGATTGCAAACCATCTCTTACCCCTATGGAACAACACTTGAAACTTTCAAAATTTGAAGGGGGAGGAATGGTAGACAACACTATTTATAGATAGTTGATTGCCATCTTGATATATTTGACAAAAAATCGACCAGATCTATCTTATGCAGTCATTATTATTTCACGCTTTATGCAACAACCACGAGATAGTCATTGGAATGCAGCCAAAAGAGTTCTTCGATATATCCAAGGAAAAAAAGATTTTGGTCTTCTTTACAAAAAGACTAAAATTTTTGTACTTGGTGATTTTTCAGATGCCGACTTTGCCGGAAGTATTGATGATAGAGCATCAACATCAGGTTATTCAATGAACATGGGTTCAACAACAGTGTCTTGGAATTGTAAGAAACAATCTACAGTTTCCACTTCTACAGTAGAAGAAGAATACATCTCAGCATGGGAAGCAACATGTGAAATTGTTTTGTTACATAGAATTTTGCAGGACTTGGGTATTTCTTAAGCAGAAGCTACATCATTATTCATCGACACCCATTAAGCTTGCCAAGAATCCAATTTTTCATTCCAAGAAAAAGCATGTGGACACCAAGTATCATCATATTAGATCACTCATTGCAAAGGATGTCATCAAGCCAATTTATTGTTCTTCAAAAGATCAAATCTCCGACATTTTCGCGAAACCTCTTGGCAGAATAAAATTTACTAAGTTCAGGGATGAACTTGGTATCTTTTGTAATGTATCTTTGGATCATAGGGGGGAATGTTAGATGATGCAAAATACAAATATCATAGTTTAAAAAGTTAGAATAAAATGATTATTAACTTAGAATATTAAATTCATAATCTAGAATATTTGATTAATAAATGGACATTTACAAATAGAATATTGTTGTAAAAGATATGACTCTAGAAAGGTGTCGTATCGTAGGCTCTAAATTAGGAGTATAGTTAGAATATTGTTAAGATAGCATTTATTGTAAATGGACACTTATTTATTTAATAAGTGATCCATAACTAGATTTAGTTGGGACATTTAGCTTATATATAGCTCATTGCAAGAGTGTCAGGTGTTCAGGTGTAAACTCTTGCAAATTCTCATATGTAATTTCTTTTCCTATTTAATAAAAGTGTGTGTCTGAGGACACTTCTGCCATTATTAACAAGGAATAATAAAGACTTAACATGTTATATGTTATTACATGTGGACCCAGAGTGAGCCTGATCTTAGAGAGAATTAATTGGCTCAGAGGGAGAGTCGCAGAAGGAGTTTCTCCTCGGTTCAGGTTGGAGAGAGACGTCTCCCAATACTGATAGACAAGTGCCATGAGTCTAGGGTAAAGTTTGTATACTTCAAAGACAATCTTGGCATGATCCAAAATGTCTCCCTCGTTGAGAGGGAGTGTTGATATTTGGACAACATTGAGATGACATTCTCTTAGAATAATAATTAATAATACAATTATTGATTATTAAATACCATATATAATAATAAAATGAGAATAATAAATAGTTATTCATTATTCAAGGGATGCATCCTTTCATGGATGGTCACCATATGTTCCCTATATATGGAACAGTCATCATTGTAATAATACATTGATTATATATCATATGAATAAAAACAACACTCGACACCATTTTTAAGTGTCTTAAATGCTCCTCTTCAGTCTTACTAAAAACTAGTATATCATCAAAATAAACAATCAAAAACTTACCAATAAAATCCTTGAGCACTTCATTCATTAATATCATTAACATACTTGGAGCATTTGTTAAGCCAAACAGAATAACAAGCCACTCATACAATCCTTAATTTGTTTTGAATTTTGTTTTCCATTCTTCTCCCTCTCTCATTTTTGTATAATGATAACCACTCTTCAAGTCTATTTTGGAAAAATAATTATATCCACTCAAACAATCCATTAAATCATCCATTATGGGTAAAGGAAATCTATAGATGATAGTTATCTTATTGATGGCTCTATAATATGTACACATTCTCCAACATCCATCCTTTTTTCGAGTCAACAGAGTTGGTACTGCACACAGGCTCAAGCTTTCTCTGATCAAACCCTTATCCAACAAATCTTGGACATACTCCTTGACCTATTCATTGTCCTGAGGGGTCAATCTATATGTTTCTTTGTTCGAAAAACTTTCTCCTGGAATAAGGTCAATATGATGATTGATACTCCTGATGGGTGGTAAAGTATGAGGTAACTCATCCACCACAATGTCAACAAACTCATCCAACAACTCCTCATCTTTCACAAGAAAATCATTTATATAAGTTCGGTTAAGGATGAATCTCGTCTTACCTATAAAAAAAAAATTCATTTCCTGGTATTTCTTGACTTCTTTCAAGAGTTCCTTCCCACTCATGAGAAGTATACTAGGACTAGCCTCATCTTTGACTCCCTTATCTTCTATTGGAAACAACATATGTTTACACCCATTTTTCTCATGGTTATATGTATTTTTCCTCCCATAATGTATGACATTCATGTCATATTTCCACGATCTTCTCAATAGAACATGACAAGCATCCATGGATATGACATTGCATAAAAATTCATCTTTATAACTACAAAATTTAAACTCAACTTTACAGTGTCTACTTACCATGACTTGATGTCCTTTTTGCAACCACGACACCCTGTATGGATTCAGATGTGTTGTCGTCTCCAACTTTAGATTTTCCACCATCTCTATGGATACAAAGTTATTAGTGCTCCAAGTGTCTATTATCACCTTGCATACCATGTCTCTAGTCTTACAAGCAGTCCTGAACAGACCGTTCCTCTCGGTTGGTTCTTGTATCTCTTTTTATGTATTTACAAGGGATTTCCTCATCATGAGTGATCTTCCTTCTTCCATTTCTTCTACTTCTTCTTTCATTTCTATCTCCACATTGCTTTGTTGTGCCTCATAAATGTGAGCTTCTTTAACTCCTCCATTCTTCCTTTCAGGACATTCCCAAGACATGTGCCTTGTTTTCCCATAAGCATAAAATTTCACTTCTCCTCCTCTATCTCTTGGAAAAGGATTTCTTCCTCTAGAGTATGATCCTATGGAATTTCCACCTCTCTTTGTCTGAATGTTAAATCCTCCAGATTTTCCCCTGGATTTCTGGAACTTTTCTCTAGTAATTCATTTTCCTCTATTAGGACTATTTCCCTTGTTCCTCTTACTCTACTTTCTTGGCAGCTTTTCTTTTGCCTTCAGCACTACCTGATAATAATCTTCCACATTCCTCATCATTATTAGACTAATCTCATCTTGGATTTCACACCTCAATCCATTAATGTACCTAGAAACTTTCTCTTCATCATTCTCCCTGTGTCCTACTCTTATGTTCAACTTATAAAACTCCTCAGTATACTCCTTCACCGACAAACATTTATGCCTCATATTCTGCAACCTTCTGAATAGATTCAGTTGATAATCCTTGGGTATGAATTTATCCTTAAGCTTAGCTACCATTCTATCCCAACTCTTAATCTTGGACTTACCTTTTCTCCTTCTGTCCACTTGTAACTCATCCCACCATAAAGTTGTATGTCCCTTCAATATGGTCACTTCATGATTTACTTTCTTCTCATCATTAATATCCTCATAATCAAATTGTTGGTCTAAAGCATTTATCCAGTCAAGCAATTCCTCTACATTCAAATTAACTTCATACATCGGGGCTTCCATATTTTCTCTGGTTCCCAACTTGATAACAACTCACAACAATCATTCCTCTGATGCTTATTCTCCTACAACTTCTTTTTCTTCCTCTATATCTTCACTTTCACTTTCACACACATCACCATCCTATGTTGCTCTCCTTTGTGTCTTTTCCATGGCATCCAACCTTGCATGAATTTGTCTCATTTCCTCCTCCATGGCCACATTAAATACAGACTCACTGAGCTTATTCCTGCTCTAATACCACTTGATGCAAACCCCCACCACTCCCAGGGGCTCGAGTGACCTCTCGGTCTAAGGATCGTGTTTCATAGGAGTCAAAGCGGCTCTCGGGTCCCACAAAACCCCTAATACTCTTTCCGCTAGCCTTTTCCTCTTTTCCTTCATGGAAATTTGTGTTCGCGAGGGTCTCCTTGCACAACAGAGTCGTTTACGTGACCTTGGGCCTTGAACCTTGAGATAACTTCTTAAAGGGAGGGAACTTCGACCCTCCGAGGCTTTGGGATTCATAATTTTTAACAACAAAACACTTAAGTTCCTCCAAACGCCTAACTCATAAACACCCGAACAAATATGGGATCAATGGTCTACATTCCATGCCATAAATCTACGACTCAAAAAAACTATGGGGTTATGGACTTTGAAATTTTTCCCTGCTTCAATATCCAATACCTCTGAAATCGCAAAGGCCAAATTCTCATATCAGACGGCTGACCTTTTTCTTGGATCAATGGTTTGTGTTTACTCCGAACTTCAGGCTTCGAGACTTTTCACACCTTAAACAACACATTCCCCCAAATCGACAAATGTCGAATTGGCGAAGGTGGAAATTGACTATCCACATGTCCCTGACAATGAATAGTCAAGATTGATTCTGGGCTTTAAGCCTTCGAGGAATTTTGCACCAAGGTATCTTTCACCCAAAATCTTCCAGATTAATGAGCTCTGAATCCTTCCAACATGCAAACATGTGTACCTGATGCCTACAGTCTTTGGGCTTCGGAGGTTCGAGGATTTTTCCCACACTTACAATAAGAACTCAAATTTGTCAGAGTGGTGAAGTCCGAAGGACTTAGAAAATTAACAGTCATGCTCCTTTCCTTGATCCAATGACTCTAAGAGATATTTATGCCTCCCAAATAGATCTCTTCTGCTCATCCTACAAACAAGAAAAATTCTTTCTCCAAATACTTCCGCTTGCTATTCTTCTTGATATTTATCAATCTTAAGTTACTCGAACCCTGGCACACACCTTGCGCTCACTCTCCTCTAATCTTTGTCAACATTACACTAAGTGTTGGCATTGTGCACACTTTGCACTGGTCTGTTCTTCAAGCTTCTATTCTCTTGTGGGTATATGTGCACTCCTTGCACTCACTCTGCATAAACTCACGATGTCTCTCCTGACCTATTAAGCCTATAAATGAATCTATCTCTGCACTCCCTGTGTTTGCACCAATGACTCATATATTTCAACAACCTTTATCTTCTTTCAAAAAAAACTCTATACAACTCTCTTCAACAACCTCTTTTGGGCATAGATTACATGTAATTATACATGAGGGGGCTTCTCAAGCCTTCCCTCCGGATTATCCCAGTACTTTCAAATCACAATTAAAGCATTCTACCACTAAGACTTATTACAATAAATGAGATATTACAATCTAGATATGAGTCGACGCTCAAAATGCGTACAATCCTATATGTATTAAAAGAAAATACATTTCCCTGGAGCACATACAATGGCTCAAGCTTCAAGATCTTATGAGATCTTTAATTACAATACTTTCAAAATATTAAAGTGACGTGCTCTCCTTGGAATCCAACCAATTTAGTGTGTTGTGTTGGATGCTGAGTCATTTTCCACTTGCCTCATTAATTGATGATGTTGATGCTTGTGCATAAGTTATGAGACAAGAGTTATAGAGGTTAGGTATTTCTAGATGCCTAATCGAATTATTTTGTGCATACAAAGGTGGAAAATGAGATGGGTTGACATGTGAGGAAATTGGCCTTTGGTTATTTGTAAGGAAGTTGTCTTTCACTTTTCCACCATTCACACTTAATAATTGATGAGAAGTAGTTGTTGGCCATGTGAGTTGAGAAGTAGTTGTTGTCCATGTGAGTTTTTTTAGTGCATCGACCCAAAGAAGACTTACATTATCAATGTCCTGATTATTGTGCATCATTCAATGTCTTGATTAGTGTTGTTTCAATGGATACAATGTATTATAGTTATGTTTTCTTTGTGTAGGAAAGTGTCATTTCATTTGAAAAGTGGTGATAAGCAATTTGATTGTTTGATGGCCATTAGTAAGGCACACTACTTTCAAGTTTTCATTTTTCCTCTACTCGGTGAAATTTGAGTTGTAGTTTTGCCCATTCTAGTTTTTGAAAATTAATTAGTCAATAATTTTGATTCATTTTTGCATTGTTGAATGATTGTAAAAAAAATGGTAGCGTTTCTGATTTCTGGTTGGAAAAGAAATGACAATGTGGTAGTATAAATATGAGATTTCCATTTGGAAAATAAATGACAATGTGGCAATATAAATATGAGGAAAAAAAACAAAAACCTAGAACCTTTAGACTACTGCTTACATTTCTAGTTGATTATTTGCAAATAAAGGAAATGTTTGTATTGTGAGTTGATTAATTGCAAATTGAAAAAAAAAACAAGAAGGTTTGCATTTCTAGTTGATAGTTGATCATTTGCAACTAAACAAGTTGAAAAAAATAGGCAATGTATATATTGTGAGAGTTATTTTCAATCATGAATGAATTGTTTTCAATTTTCTGTGCATTAATTGAGAATTGAAAAAAATAGAGTTAACATTTCTTCTCATGGATACATAGTTAGAAATAAAATTGACTATAAATTGATAAAATTTAACAACAATATGTTTTGTTGGTTGATAAAATTTAAATAAAAGAATCAAAATTTAATTATAAATTAGTTTTATAATTATTAAAATATATATATATACTTTTCTGGTTAGATGCCATGATGTAGGTGTGGGAGTTGAAAGAAGGTGGATGGAGATGAATAAATGCTTGGTGGAGTTCTATGATAAATGTTGGATCAAGTATTATTTTAGATCAAGTTATTATGTCTCAATCACACTGATGGAGATAGACAAATGATTTGTGGAGTTCTATGATAAATATTGGATCAAGTATTGTTTTAGATAAAATTATTATATGTTTCCAAAATGAAAAGAAAGGATTTTGTAGTCTATTTTTTCCTTTTTATAAAAAAATAAAAATAACAACTTCTTTGAGGTTTGATGAGATTTTTTTAGGTGTTGGATCAAAATTCTAATAGTTGAAAAAAGTACTTGCCAAAAACTCTGATCAAACTTCATGAATTCACTTTATAGAAATCCAAAATTCCCATCAATTAAAAACTCTATATTTTGGATTAACTCTGAATTGAGTAAAACTCCTTAAAACATTATTTTACATGACACAAAAACTTAGATTAGTGTGATACTTAAATCATATTTAAAATTTATGTGAAAATTTTATCAAAATTATAATAAAAAATAAGATTTTATAGTTACAATATTAACTTACTCCTTTTAGTTTTTATTCTTTAATTTATTTATATTATTTTTTATTTTTTAATTTATTTATATAAAATACTTTCATCTTACACTTCAACAATCATAATACATTAAATTAATTAAAAACCCTAATTAACTTTATTTCTTAGTTTTTTTTTTACTTTTCCCCGTACCAAACCTAATGTGACTCCACCTTTCACTTAGATCAAACATCGTAGCTACCATTATATTATTCGGTAAAGCTCTCACTCGCTACCCTAAATTGCTGCACTTCTCATGTTCATTGGCCTCCTAACTGACAACGTAGTATTCCTACCTCGCGAATCTATTTTCGTGTTCGTCGGCCGTATGAATTTTAACGTACTCTTCCTACCTCATAAATCCTTAATTTGATGACAGATCTGGCAGACTG
>JASDQU010372776.1:52725-73514 GCA_032191745.1 Picea mariana
GGCCAATCACTTGACTTGGTATAGGGTGATCGAATTAGGGTGATAACAAATACCCCCTAATGTCTGAGGTAAGTAATTAAGTTATCAAAATACATTTAAATTCAATTATCATGGAAAATGGATCCTTTGGAATATCAAATGGAAAGTTGCTACAAGCCCGAGGTCACAAGAAAATATACAAAACAAAAGAAAATATCAATAATATATCTATTTCTCAAGGTGTGTATACCCATGCTTAGGTGAAAAATAAGCATGCCAATATAATCAAGAAAAATATGGATCCATACGATATATAAAAATAAAATCTTTAGAATGCACACTACACAATGGATCTATGTATGGAATATGTGATAATGTCCACAATATCTACATTGTGAATCTGTGTCAAAGTAGGTCAAAGAGTTTATTAGGTGGAGGAAATGTAGTCCCTAGATATTGATGGTCACTTGAGTCAAAGGATATAAGGAAACATTGAATTTGGAGTTGTATTAGTACATGACTAGATTTAATATATCAATATTGAGTTAGTTTGCATCAAGGGTGGATATAATATGTGCCCACGACCTCTTTATAAATCTTTCCATCAAGCATGAATTTACACCAAGTGAATAGACATCTTGAAGTGGAACATGGGAGAAACTAGTAGGTAGTAACCAACAATGTAAATCACTTCCTGATATGAGGTATCCCATCAATGATGAAAGTGGCCACAAAGGTAGGAATTACATTATTTCATAGTGTGGATAAAACCTTTGGGGTCGAACCCTAAATGGATAATCCATTCAATGGTCTTTGATGAAAACCCATTTTCAAATTAAAGGAAGCATACAAATGATGATTATAGAACTTACAAGTTTCTAAAGAGAATCTACTTAAAACTGTCAAAAAATGGAAAGAATTGATACGAGTAGACATATTGGCGAAGGGAAATAATGACCCCCTTTGAAAAAAAATAGGTAAACAAAAGTTATGTCAATATATGTCGAAGTATTGCAAAAAAAATAGAAGTATCATGTTGAGTATGAATTTACACTACACAAAATGTAGTAATATCTAGGGAAAGCTCACTTAGTCAACAACCATTGATGATAATCATTTCTAAGCATGAGGTGTCCCACCAATGAAGAAAATGGGATATAAGGTACTAGGACAATCCTATTATGTTAGTATAGATTATGACATCAAACACATGAAGAATCTCATAGTTAGAGATCAATTATGAAAAGAAATTGTTGAGAACATGGGAACAAACTAATAATGAAAGTAGGTCCAAATTGTTGACATGGGAAAATGTCCCTTATCAACATCATAGGTTTACTAGGTGAAAGGGAACAATTATACCTTAATCTATTGAAATGGAGAACCCTTTGCTTATGGCTTAGTTGGCGTAATATGGGTTTTATATAATAAATGAAATGAAACTATCATGCAATGCAAAATGAAATGTGAGATACATCTAATCTAATCCTGATCAAGAGTGGAAAATAAGGATTGAGATATGTATACTAATAAGGATAACGGTTCACTATTACTATTAGCAATGAACCCATGCCAAACCCCCTCATTTTCTTAATGAATTTGAAGAGACTATCTGATTGGGATCACTTAACTATTATAAAACCAACAACCTGAAATGAAACATTATCAAGAGCATAACACTAGGTAGAATATTCCACTGGCTAAAACATATGCAAAATCAAAGACTTTGTAATCAAGAATAGTCCACAAGCCACCAATATACTCCACGTTCCAAACTAGAAGCTAGCATGTGAAATAAAAATGGTGAAAGATAAGTTAGAAATAAAAATGTAGCAGGAGAATAGATCACATGTTACAATGTTAGAACCTATAAGGGACAAGAGAACTATGAGAAGAGGGAATAGTCCACAATGGAGCCTAGATCTGCAAGAGTATGAAAACTTCTCTAATAATGGCCTCTTAATGACCTCTTTATTCACATAATAAGAAGACTTACATTCAAAGGAAAAATACCCTCTAAATTAATGGAAGAGTTCCCTTTATAAAAAATAGGGTGACTATTGACCTTCTAAATTACTCTTCACGTCCTACATGACCCCTAGTCTTTGAATTGATTGTTGGGATATTAAGTGATGCTTCACCATCCATGTTTCCTCCTTGTCCATCCTACTTTACAAAATTTTTACCTCGTCCAAAATTAGGAGCATGAGGATATATTTACTACAAAACATTCAAAAATTACAAATTTCATCCATCCACTGGACTTGTAACCAACAATTTGTCCTCTAGTTCTTACAAGCCAATGTGGTAATATGCTTGATACATTGCATTTGGTGACTTGAAAATCTATAGGAATCATCTCATTTACCTTGAAACATTTTCATTATTAGAGGCCATCCTCTTCATTGCATGTATGATCCCTCCTTGGATATTTCCTCTGCAACTTGCATAAGTGTAGTGTCTTAGTCCTTGCTTCAAACCTACACTTATGCCTCTTTCGATCGAAAATTATTCCCTCAATTGGGTAGTAGAAATATACAAACAAAAATCCTTGATGCATGATTTTTAAGGTTTGCTAACTTAAGGAAATTTTATCCTAGTGGCTTTCTTTTCCTCGAGTTAAAAATATTCACATTGACACAATAAAATTTTGTCAAACATAGCTTTTATGTATGATTTTCATTCTCTAAATGAAAAACTTGTTTATGCATTAGAAAAAATATCTTTCAAACAATATCCATAATCTCAAATGAGGATGCAAAATTTGGTATTGTATTTACGTTGTATAAGTGTGCAATAATGAGAGGATGACCATGCATTTTTGTAAATCAAACTCTTTGTAACAAATATGAGTAATCATAGCTCTAGCAATGAACTTCATGTAAGAAATTGTTCCCATGCTTTCTCACTACAAACCTGCACACCCAATGTAATCAATTCCATGCCATTAATTCCATTAACTTTCAAACTAAAACTTATAAAATTTCTACATGAAACGAGACTTCCTTCACAAAAATATTTTAATAGAAAACTCTCCAAGAACTTTCCTACAATGCATAAATTTGGTCATAGTTTATAAAAGAGGATTTTGATTTCTCCTCCCAAAGCATGCCATCAATTATCACTATTAACAATAAATATTTTTCATTTATGGAGGAGTGAATGGTGATGGTATCATGTAAATCATTACATGTATGCTTGATACCTAGTTTTTTTTCTTTACCACTTCATATGAAAGTGATTGAACTTAGGAGATAGATTTGAATACCATTATTCTTATATTTTCTTTGCTCAATATCTTTATCTTTTAATCTCATGGAAAACCAAAAATCAAACTTCATGTTCCATTTCTCCAAACCCCTCGTCAAATTCTTCAATCAAAACTTTAGCACGAGTCAGGGTATCAAATGAAAAGATTATCGAAGTACTTTTTTTAACTCTTTTCAAATAATAATTTATGGAATAAGAGAAATACTCTTCAAGAAAAAATAATCACAATATATACAAAATGGTAAAGAAATGGAGGGATGCTCATGTAGAAAGTTATTCAATGTAAACTCAATTTGGAAACCACCACCAACAAAATTATGCAAGCAGAAGAAGGGTATGTGAGTTGAAATTGAAAAATCAAGTAGATAACCTTCCCATTTCACTTCCTCATTGCAAAGGATAATGATAAAAACCCCAATATAAGTAAACACTCTTCTTACACCATTTTTTTCTTTATAAGATTTAATTTGAAAGTGTTTCAAAAAAAAGAGAACAACTTCGTATGCATTTCTCCAAGTCTAAAATCTATACTATACATGTGAGAGATGCATTTGAGAGATAGATCAAGCTATCAAGTAAGCCACCATTCAAAATAGGTCTTTATAAGGAATTCATAATCGCAATGAGACCTTCCCAAGGAAATACAAAAATGAAGATAAAGATAAGTGATTTCACAAGCACTAAGATTATGATGACTCTCCTCATAGGGTATGGTTTAACAAAAATTTTCTTTCACTGTATTTCAAAACAAGGAAATGTTCCTTCCAGCACAAAATTCATATAAAATTGAAAAGGCATGGAGATATTTCTCTAGAAAAATAATCCATCCATTAAAACTAAATCTTGAAACCATTAAACTTGTTACCCCCCCATCCTATGGGTAAATAAGGAGATGATGTCCCGAGGCCCGTAAGTAGAAGACATGGAGTAGCGAGAGCCAGATGACCAACTAATCCCACATTGAGCATACAGAACCCCTCCTCTCCACTACACATCACTATTCATCGTCAACAACATAGCAACACCTGCCACATCAGTCTGGCCCAAAAAGGACAGCAAGTCTTGCTTCATGAGGTAAAAAGTATGATCTCATGGTAAAGTTTCACTTTAATATTAAATCATTTGAGCATGTTGCAAAGGGTTCTTTATTGATTATAGAATGTTTTCTTGGAAATTATACCTTTTGCATTATTTCACCTTAGTGGTTGACATAATTTCCTAGTAAGTGGGTCACTCTCAGGGAAAGGGTTGCTACTAGTTGGTCTCCTTGAACGGTCACCATACCATTTCCACACATACTTACCACTTTTCACACCTTTTACCCTTTGTTTCCTCATGTTTTGGGCTTTTTGGCTCATTGACCCCAAGAAGGGCTTGTACCTCATTTCATGGGAAGAAGGGGCTAAAGGCCTAGAGGTGTTGTAGATGGAAAGATTCAAAATCCATAATTGATCCTTCTATATGCTCACCCTAAGTTCCTAAGAGAAATGAAACATTGCTTCATAAAAATGAAGGACCTTTAAAAGAAAAATGAATAAAAAAAATGTCTTGCTTGACTGGGGAATGCATTGCAGTGTCTTTCAATTTCCAGTACATATGTCACTCAATGTATTCTAACTTCAAGTGGAATTTAGATTCTCCTTTTCTTTCCTTTCACATAGGACTCAATGTTCAGAACATAAAAATGAAAGGAAAATAAATAGTTTGGAAAAATGTTGCATTGCAAACGAAGGGGTGCAACACAGCCTCCACAAAGGAACCCATAGATGAGACAACATGATCCCTTGATATGTTAGGATTCCCATGCCCAAAAGTTTTACCCAAATCCTCCTCATACTCACTACATGACTTAGTTAGGGTCTTTTTTGGAAACACCCCTTGACATTGGGATTGGTCTACCCAATAGGGCACCATGATGACCCTCCTATACTTAAATTTGGCAAATTTTATAAGGTATTTGAACATTTATTTAATTTAAAAAGGGGGGATTTAATGAACATGTTTGGGTGGTTATTTTGTTAAATGTGGCTGATACATATGGATGTCGATGGCCTCCCACCTATTCCAATTGCCTCATTTTGGAAATTTTCCAGTTTGGCAGTTTTTTCCTAGTTTTCAGGTCCTTGACTTCCAGGGCCGTTTTGAGGCCCTAAACAACATTTTTAGGTCTCGCCACAGTCATTTTCTAGACAAAGTCGGAGTTTTAAGGAAACATGTGTAGTCCTCAGATAAACCTTTCCAATAGGCTATCGTGTGCCTAAAACGAAGATCATATGCAAAAGTTACGACCCCAGGAAGTTGATGTACTAGCTTACCCCAATGGGCCCACGTGACTTTTGGCGATTCATCTCCTAGGGTTAGGTTTTTGGATGTCTAGGGTTTTGGAATTCCTGTTTATTGTAAAAAAGGCTTGGAGAGACTCATTGTAACCATTTTCTTGTGAATGAGCGCAGTTGTCACATCTCTTCTCAGAGATAAGCCACCACCATTCCAACAAGCTTGTTTTCCATTGCATTTTACAGTTTCAGCTTATTTCCTTATTTAATAGAAACCAATTTTACTGTATCTATGTTATTGCATCTTTGTTATTCTTATGTCTCTATGTTAAGAATAATAATAATCTGTATTCATATTCGTTCTGCTCATAAAATACGGATCAATGGCTTACTTGGCATGATACATGTGAGTTGTGGACCCTTGGAGTGTGTACTTGTTTGTCTTTGAAAGACCTTTCCCGATGGAATACATTCATGGAGGGACTAGGCCACTTCGACCTTCATAGGGGATTTAAACCCCATTGGATGAATTTTGTTCCCCACTCATTAGAGGCTTTGAAGGATGTACGTTTCACTTGAAATGAAGTCTCTAGCACTTAGACATGGCCTAGAGACATGAAGAAGGGGTGGCGTCACCCTCCTATGCCCAAACATTCTATTCTTGGAGCATGACGTCATATTTTGAGGGGGAGTTTTACTCTTTAGGTGCACTTGTTGATGTTGTGGGCTTGAAGCCTCACTCTATTGTTAGATTTGTCCTAGGATGATGTGGTAATCTTCTAGCATGATGTCCTAGCCTTTGGAGGATTTTCTATCTCACATGCCACTTTGGAGAGAGATTTGATGCGCTAACATCCTATTTTTTTTAATTTTTGGTCATTATCTAGCCTATGTGGGAAAAAAAGAAAGACGTCTTGTCAATTAAGCATTGTAACGTAGGGTTTAGACCCAAAATCATGGATTTAAATATAAAGTGGACAAACTAGGGCTTGGTTTTCTTCATATAAATATGAGGAAATTCAGTTGTCACAAAATGATAACTCGTCACTTTAGTATTGCATACTCTTGGACTGAAATTTTGGCCTCTTTAGGAAATTCACTATCTCTCCTTCTCTTGTGCAATGGATGAAATACTTGTTATTTGGAATGTCAAAGGATAACAACTTCTCTTGGTGGTGTTTCTTTTGCATTTTGTGAATGATATATTTGTAGTAAAGGTATTGATTCATGCTATATATTGGATTCGTGAGTAATTTTCTGCAATTTATTGTCATTTTACTTGATCAATTCGAGAAATATATCTAAAACCCTAGGATGAGTAAAAGGGGTTACACCCTTGTAATATCCCTCTCTTGTGCACACTAAGAGAACTTATTCTTTGAGGACACTTGCTTGCAAGTGATCCAGATTATTATACTATTGGGCATTTGATTATGATTATGATGCGTTACGAATTGATCACATGTTATTTTGTTGTATTGACATAGACATGTGCTATTGACTCAGTTTTTCTGAGTGTGCAGGATTTTGGACCTCAAGGATGCAGAGGCATCAATGAAACCCCTTGGAATCCGGATCGAGTCGGGGAATGGACTATTAGGGTTTGATTGTTGTATATATGACTTGTGTGCATCTGATTAGATGATATGATTATGGATATTATTTTTGACATGATTCACCAATGATGCAGGTTGACGATAGCTCGCTGACAAGACTCCCATGTAGAGTAGAGGGGTCACGCACGATAACTAGAGACGTTGAGGGAGAGGTGTGGATAACAGCCCTGCCACAGCCTACTAGCACTCCCGCTGTGGCTCGAACTATAGGTTAACGATTACCTAGTTCGAGCAGACCCACGATGCATCCTGAAGGGCATGTCACGCAAGGGAAACAAAATGAGGCGAGTGGCACCCTTGGAGCACCTAGTGCGTTCTGAAGGGCACATCACATTGTTAATTAATAAATAGGCAAACCTAGATGGCCTTAGGATGAATAACGTGATAAGAAAGATTTAAAACAATTTCCCTAATAAAATTTCGCTCGGCCTAGGAAAACAAAGTCTAGGTCTAAGTGATACTTGTGATAAAAAAAAATTATATCTTTATATAAGAATATAAATATAAATAAATAAATAATAATGATAATCATCATTAATCATGTGACGAGAAGGGGGTAAGTAATTTAATTAATTTATAAAAATCTTTTGGGGGATAAAATTTAAAAGGGGGAAAGAGGGGAAATAATTGTTTTATCACATATGCTAATTAAAAATTTATTAATTAAAAAGGAAAAGGGGAAAAAGTTAATTTTCTACACCTGCCAATTTGAGTTTTAAATGAAAAGGGAAAGAGGGAAATTTAAAAGAATTAGGAAACTAGGAAAAAGCGGGAAACATAAAAATAAAGGGGAAACACAAGGAAAAAACAGAAAGACTAACTTAGTAAGGTATATAGCATTTAAGAACTTTCTAAATTGAACTCAACTAGTGATTTAGTAAGGGGGTAAGTCATTAAATTGTGTAAGGGAATATGGGGACACCTAGGAGCGATTCTAGGAATGGTTTTAGGTGGGTGAGGTAAATAGGAGTAATTAATTAATTAATGAAATCAATTTATGGTGCAATGAAGGGGATGGGTGACACATGTATGGGGAGGATTTTTATGAATTAAATTATTTAACAATAAATTAAATGGGATTTTGGGAAAGTAAAGGACTTAGAAACTCTATATAAAGGAGGGAGGAGTAGGATGATGGATCTCTTCTATGATGTGTAATGTTACGCTGTAGAATTTTAGGCTTGAATGACTTAGCTTGTGGGAGTTGGGATACCCAGCTCGATGAGGAGTGGTAGCTCAACCTTGTCACGTGAGCTGGGAGCTAGTTGTTCTTTGTTTTAGTGTGCATGGCCCCTTTGCGGCTCGGGGGGCTAAGGGGGAAGAAGAGTACCCCTAGCGTTGGCTGGGAGGTACCGGTGAAGTCTCATCGATCGGTAAGCAGGACCTGCACGGAGCGCGCGGGATAATGACTTAGAGTGGATGACTTGGGCTACGGTACGCTTTTTTGATACTGCATGGTATATTATTATTATACCTCACGCTTTCAATAATGTATTTTTAATTAGGTAAGGAAATGTTGACTTAGCATTTTAACTGATAAATTAGCTTCCCCATAGCCTTAAGTTCATTGTTGATTGATTCCCGTGGCTTTCGATCCCTGCATGTTGTGCCTGTCCTTTGGTTTTATTGATTGTTATGAAGAGTTGAGCCTTTCGTCCTCATTCCTAGTTCATCATTCCACACCTGAGCAGTCGGCCAAGAGCTGAATCAATGGTCGTTACTTCGATGCACATCGACCTATAGATTTTAATGCCCTGCTTTTTTGTGTGCGGATGATGAGCGAAGGATGTGTTTGCCCAACAATTTACCCCTTCTTATCTCTGCGCCTTAATCTCCGCCTTGTTTTGGCCTCTGCATGTTATATCACCTCTGCGTCCTAATCGTTCTCGGCATCTGAAAACTATGTTTAGTGTTCTTTGCATTTCAACACCCTCAACCACGAAATTTTTAACTCTGCATTTTTAAATGTTGTTGGATAATTTAACTCTGCTTGGTCATACCTTCTTGGCTATTTAACTCTATGTTTTGTTTTTTGGGGGAATTATTCTCTGTAGTTTTTATAACTCTGCACCTTAATATTTGACGACGAATTAAGACACAATCATTGCCTAGGTGTTTAACATGCGATTTGCCACTTCTTAAGTCTGCATTTGTTTTTATTTACAGGGTGAATTGCCACTTTTAAAGACACAATCGTTGCCTGTGTGTTAAATTGGCGATTTTCCACTTCTTAAGTTTGCATTCGTTTTTATTTACTCGGTGAATTACCACTTTTAAAGACACAATCGTTGTCTGGGTGTTAAACTGGTGATTTTCCACTTCTTAAGTCTGCATTTGTTTTTATTTACTGGGTGAATTTCCACTTTTAAAAACACAATCATTGCCTTGGTGTTAAACTGGTGATTTACCACTTCTTAACTCTGCATTCGTTTTTATTTACAAGGCGAATTGCCACTTTTAAAGACACAATCGTTGCCTGGGTGTTTAACTGACAAGTTTCCACTTCTTAAGTTTGGATTTTGTTTTTATTTACTGGGTGAATTGCCACTTTTAAGGACACAATCATTGCCTGGGTGTTTACCCGACGATTTTCACTTTTTAAGACTGCATTTCGTTTATATTTACTAGGCAATTTTCCACTCTTAAAGACACGTTCATTTCTTATGTCTACCTGGCGATTCTCCACTTCCTAGTTCTACATTTCATTGTATTTTAAGGGAGTATTTTCCCTGTGATTTTTTTCCCTTGGCATGTTTTTTTTTCTTCTCCATCAAAGGCTTGCGCCTTATTGGTTATTGGGGGTGTATCGGTGGGTGTTTTTGTGTAATGGTGGATTTTAATGATAAAGATTTGTTGGCAGACAATGAATTGAAAAGTTAGGGAGTAGAATTCCCACATAGTTAGGCCCTGGGTCTTCATCATGTATTCCGCTAATATCAACATTAGTTGTTAGCAGTAATTAAAAACATGAAATAAATCGTGCAAGATTTCTTCGATTTTTCCATTGGTTAACCCCTGCGATTTTGCCTTTATCTCTGTGTCTTCATGTATTTATTAATCTCTAC
Source organism: Picea mariana (assembly GCA_032191745.1). Lineage (NCBI taxonomy): Eukaryota > Viridiplantae > Streptophyta > Pinopsida > Pinales > Pinaceae > Picea > Picea mariana. Next base: position 62,932 of record JASDQU010372776.1, read on the forward strand.
GACTTGCCACTTATCTTTACGTCTTCATGTCTCTTTTCCAACCTTGTCTTTTGACTACCCTGCCCTTTGCCTGCGATGTAATGTATAGCTTTAAATTTGATCTATTTCTGTAATGTATAGATTTTTGTATAGATTTATGTAATGTATAGGTTTCTGTAATGTATAAGATTTATGTAATGTATAGCTTTGAATCTCATTGATTTCTGTAATGTATAGATTTCTTTAATGTATAGCTTTAAATCTCATTGAATGTATATGGCATTTAATCTCATTGAATGCATATGGCAGTAAATCTCATTCAATGTATAGGGCATTAAATCTCATTGAATGTATAGCAACTTCTCTTGTAATGTGTAGCCTTATTTATATGGCACTATATAGTTTGTAATGTATAACTTGATTTATATGTAATGTATAACTTGATTTAGATAGCGTTTAATAATAGCATTAATTCTCATTGAATAACATTGAGGTGACAATTATTCATAAACAACAAGATAACATTAAAATTTCATTAAATAGCGTCAATTGGCTTTTATTTATAACCACATGACATCATAAAATGGCATAGAAGATAGCATTGAAGTGGAATTAATTATAGACATCGATCACATTCAGGATTAGCCCTTCTAGACAATAATGTTGATTCTTTTTTTAAGCAGTGTGGAGCACCTTTAAAATGTTAGGTAGATCACTTATTTTAATGGATAGTTTATAATTGTTGATAAGCATATTTGATTTGGTTAAGTGCCTTTCTTAGTGTGCATTATGATAACATTTATGACCTTAGTCTCTTGGTAACAGTTTGACCTTCACACTTAGACGTTTGGCTTATCAGTTATCTAGAATGTCAACAGGTAAAGGCTGAACATAGACATCTAGTAGGATTAATACAACCACATGCTATTTCGGAATCAAAATGGGAGGTTATTTCAATGGATTTTATTGTTGGATTGCCACTGACAACAAGGAGACACGACTCAATTTTCGTAGTAGTCAACACTCTAATGAAGAGTGATAATTTTATTATTGTGTGTACGACGTATTAGGAACCTGCCATAGCTAGAGTTGTCATCAGTGATATTGTGAGGCTGCATGGTGTGCCTAAGAGGATTATATCCGATCGGGGATCGATGTTTAATGGATGATTTTGGACTAGTTTCCAAGAGGCCTTGGGAACCCAACTTAACTTTAGTACTGTGTATCACCCAGAGACTGATGCGTAAATCGAACTAATGAACCAGACCTTGGAGGACATCTTGCGCATGTACATGATGGACCAACAAAAGCATTGGGAAGAATTCTTTCCACTGATAGAATTCACATATAACAATAGTTACCAAAGAACCATTAAGATGGCACCTTTCGAGTTCCTTTATGGGGGACCATGTTAGATGCCTTTGAGTTGGAATCAGCTTGAGGATAGGGTCCTAGTGGGACCAGAAGCGATCCAAGAAATGGAAGAGCGAATGCAAACAATAAGACAAAGGATCAAAGAAGCACAGGATCGACAGAAGAGTTATGTCGATGCGCACCATGTCGACCATAGTTACGAAGTTGGGGATCGAGTCTTCTTGCGGGTAAAACCGCATAAGAGTTTGATCAAATTTGGAAATGGAGCTAAACTCTCTCCTAGTTTCGTGGGACCTTTCGATATTGTGGAGAGAAAGGGGCCGGTGGCCTATCGACTAGCCTTGCCTGATTATTTGAGGCGTATGCACGATGTTTTTCACATATCTGTTTTGAGACATTATATCAGTGATCCTACATATGTTATTTACATGAGTTCCTTGCAGGTATCAGATGAGGGGGAGCTCATGTCTGAGCTGATCCACATCCTGGATCATCGCATTCAAAAGCTACGACGTCAAACAGTAGATCAGGTCAAGGTCAAGTGGGACAACTATAGTCTGCACTCGACTTTTGGCATTTATATACTGTGAAACTTTGGGATGAAGTTTAGACCAAGAGAGGGTGTATGTAACATATCTCTCTTGTGTGCACTGAGCGAACTTACTCTTTGAGGAAATTTGCTTGCAAGTGATTCAGATTATTATACTATTGGGCATTTGATTATGATTATGAGGCGTTATGAAATGATGATATGTTATTTTGTTGTATTGACATAGACAGGTGCTATTGACTCGGTTTTCCTGAGTGTGCAGGGTTTTGGACCTTGAGGATGCAGAGGCATCGATAAAACCCCTTGGACTCTAGATCACATTGGAGAGTGGACTATTGGGGTTTCATTATTTTATATATGATTTATGTGCATTTGATTAAATGATATGATTATGGATATTATTTCTGACATGATTTGTCGATGATGCAGGATGATGATAGCTTTTCGACAAGACTCACATTTGGAGTAGAGGGGTCACGAACGATAACCAGAGACGTTGAGGGAGAGGTGTGGACAACAGCCCTACCACAACGTACAAGCACTCCCGCTGTGGCTCGAACAATAGGTTAATGATTATCTAGTTTAAGGAGACCCACGATGTCATGAGGGTCGACTGTGACAGTCGTTCATGATGATTCTAAGGGGCGCACAATAAGGGAGGGGCCTTATTCCTTATATAAGGCCCTTAGTCTCCCACAAGATCACCTGGCAGAGTATTGACTCTAGGGGTTTTTTATCTCTACCAATTCAGTCAAGATGTGAGTGGCACCCTTGGATCACGTAGTGCATCCTGAAGGGCACATCGCTCAAGAAAAATGGAAAGAGGCGATTGGCACCCTTGGAGCACATAGTGCATCCTTAAGGGCATGTTGTGCAAGTGAAACAGAATGAGGCGAGTGCCACCCTTGGAGCACCTAGTGCGTCCTGAAGGGCACGTCGTGTTTTTAATTAATAAATGGACAAACCTAGATGGCCTTAGGATGAATAACATGATAAGAAAGATTTTAAAAAATTCCCCTAATAAAATGTCACCCAGCCTAGGAAAACAAAGTCTAGGTCTAAGTGATACTTGTGATAAAAAAAAATAATAATATCTGTTTATACANAGGGGGTAAGTAATTCAATTAATTTATAAAAATCTTTTGGGGGATAAAATTTAAAAGGGGGAAAGAGGGGAAATAATTGTTTTATCATATATGCTAATTAAAAATTTATTAATTAAAAAGAAAAAGGGGAAAAGTTAATTTTCTACACCTACCAATTTGAGTTTTAAATGAAAAGGGAAAGAGGGAAATTTAAAAGAATTAGGAAACTAGGAAAATGTGGGAAACAGAAAAAGAAAGGGGAAACAAAAGGAAAAAGCAGAAAAACTAACTTAGTAAGGTATCTAGCATTTAAGATCTTTCTAAATTGAACTTAACTAGTGATTTAGTAAAGGGGTAAGTCATCAGATTGTGTAAGGGAATATGGGGACACCTAGGAGCGATTCTAGGGATGCTTTTAGGTGGGTGAGGGAAATACGAGTAATTAATTAATTAATGAAATTAATTTATGGTGCAATGAAGGGGATGGGTGACACATGTATGGGGAGGATTTTTATGAATTAAATTATCGAACAAGTAATTAAATGGGATTTTGGTAAAGTAAAGGACTTAGAAACTCTGTATAAAGGAGGGAGGAGGAGGATGATGGATCTCTTCTGTGATGCGTAACGTTACGCTGCAGAATTTTAGACTTGACTGACTTAGCTTGTGGGAGTTGGGATACCCAGCTCGGTGAGGAGTGGTAGCTCAGCCTTGCGAGGCGAGATGGGAGCTAGTTGTTCTCTGGTTTAGTTTGTGTGGCCCCTTTGTGGCTTGAGGGGTAAGGGGGAAGAAGAGTACCCCTAGCATTGGTTGCGAGGTACCGGTTAAGTCTCATCGGTCGGCAAGTGGGAGCTGCACGGAGTGTGTGGGATAATGACTCAGAGAGAACAACTTGGGCTACGGTACACTTAGTTGATATTGCATGGTAGATTCTTATTATACCTCACGCTTTCAATTATGTACTTTTAATTGGGTAAGGAAATGTCGACTTAGCATTTTAACTAATAACTTAACTTCCCCATATCCTTAAGCTCATTGTTGATTGATTCCCTTGACTTTTGATCCTTGCATGATGTGCCTGTCCTTTGGTTTTGTTGATTGTTGTGAAGATTTGAGCCTTTAGTCCACATCCCTAGTTCGTCGTTCCATGCCTGAGTAGTCGGCCAAGAGCCGAATCGACGGTCATCACTTCAGTGCACAACGACCTATAGATTCTAATGCCCTTTTTTTATGTACGTGGATGATGAGCGAAGATGTGTTTTCCCAGAAGTTTACCACTTCTTATCTCTGTGCCTTGATCTCTGCCTTGTTTTGGTCTCTGCATGTTATATCACCTCTGCATCCTAATCCTTCTCGGCATCTAAAAACTGTGTTTAGGGTTCTCTGCATTTCAACACCCTCAACCCCGAAATTTCTAACTCTACGTTTTTAAATGTTGTTGGATAATTTAACTATGCTTTCTAATACCTTCCTCGCTATTTAACTTTGTGTTTTGTTTTTTGGGGGCATTATTCTATGCAGTTTTTATACCTCTGCACCTTAATATTTGATGATGAATAATGACACAATCGTTGCCTAGGTGTTTAACTGGTGATTTGCCACTTCTTAAGTTTGCATTCATTTTTATTTACTGGGCGAATTGACACTTTGAAAGACACAATTGTTGTCTGGGTGTTAAAGTGGCGATTTTCCACTTCTTAAGTCTGCATTCATTTTTATTTACTAGGCTAATTGCCATTGTTAAAGACAAAATCATTGTCTGGGTGTTAAACTGGTGAATTTCCACTTCTTATGTCTACATTCATTTTTATTTACTTTGTGAATTTCCACTTTTAAAGACACAATCATTGCCTGGGTGTTAAACTGGTGATTTACCACTTCTTAAGTCTGCATTCTTTTTTATTTACGGGGCAAATTTCGACTTTTAAAGACACAATCATTGCCTGGGTGTTTAACTAGCGATTTTCGACTTCTTAAGTCTGCATTTCATTTTTATTTACTAGGCAAATTGCCACTTTTAAGGACACAATCGTTGCCTAGGTGTTTACCTGGCGATTGCCACTTCTTAAGACTACATTTTGTTTGTATTTACTGGGTGATTTGCCACTCTTAAAGACACATTCGTTTCTTGTGTCTACCTGGTGATTTTCCACTTCTTAGGACTGCATTTTGTTTTATTTTAAGTGAGGATTTGCCCTGCGATTTTATTACCTTGGCATGTTTTTTTTTCTTCTCCATCAAAGGCCTGCGCCTTACTGGTTATTGGGGGTGTATCGGTGGGATTTTTTGTGTAATGGTGGATTTTTCCAACAGAAATTTGTTGGTAGACAACGAATTGAAAATTTAGGGAGAAAAATTCCCATACAGTTAGGTTGCAGGGTCTTCATCATGTATTCCATTAATATCAACATTAGTTGTTAGCAGTAATTAAAAACATGAAATAAATCGTGCAAGATTTCTGTGATTTTTTCATTGGTTAACCCCTGGGATTTTTCCTTTATCTCTATGTCTTCATGTATTTATTAATCTCTACTAATTTCCACTTATCTCTGCGTATTCGTGTCTCTTTTCTAGCCTTGTATTTTGACCACCCTGCCCTTTGCATGCACTGTAATGTATAGATTTAAATCTCATCGATTTCTGTAATGTATAGATTTATGTATAGATTTTTGTTGTGTATAGATTTCTGTAATGTATAAGATTTATGTAATGTATAGCTTTAAATCTAATTGATTTTCGTAATGTATAGATTGATGTAATGTATATATTTATGTAATGTATAGCTTTAAATCTCATTGAATGTATATGGATTTAAATCTCATTGAATGCATATGGCACTAAATCCCATTGAATGTATAGGGCATTAAATCACATTGAATGTATAGCAACTTCTCTTGTAATGTGTAGCCTGATTTATATGGCATTATATAGCTTTTAATCTATAACTTGGTTTATATGTAATGTATAACTTGATTTAGATAGCGTTTAATAATAGCATTAATTCTCGTTGAATAACATCGAGGTGACAATTATTCATAAACATCAAGATAGCATTAAAATTTCATTGAATAACGTTAATTGGCTTTTAGTTATAACCACATAACAACATAAAATGGGAGAGAAGATAGCATTGAAGTGGCATTAATTATAGACATCGATCACATTCAGGATTATCCCTTCTAGAGAATAATGCCGATTCTTTTTTTAAGCAGCGTGGAGCACCTTTAAAATGTTAGGTAGATCACTTATTTTAATGGATAGTTTATAATTGTTGATAAGCGTATTTGATTTGGTTAATTTCCTTTATTAGTCCGCATTATGATAAGATTTATGACCTTAGTCACTTGGTAACAGTTTGACCTTCACACTTAGACATATAGCTTTTTAGTTATTGTACGGGTTGTTGGCAGAGTCAGGTATTAGCTTGAGATTTTCCATTGATTATAGTCATCTTGGGTCTGGTCGACCTGTTGCTTGGGGTATGGGTGTAGCCTCTTGCTAGTAGATCGGCTCCTAGCGAGTTGGTTAAAGATAGATTCCTTGGTCCAGGTAGGTTATGTAGCACCAGGGTTATCGTCACGCCTATCGCCTGGGGACGACATGATTATGGATGATGGGATCATTGCGTGCCCTATTGGATAGAGGCGATTGATAACTTGGCTAGGGTCTGTACTTCCCGTTGTGGGTTTTGTTGATCTTGTAAGTTTGTTGATGGCGCTTGGGTTGCAACACCTTCATGCATTTGGTTTCACACCATCGAGGTTCTAGTTATTTGGCTGTCAAGGCCATTGTGTCGGGATGGGGTTTTTTTCCCTTAGCTTATAGGCAAGATCATGTTGCATTGGGTGGGTAGTCGTTTCTCCTTGTTGTTTTACGCATGTTTCGCCTAGTTTCCCTTATGTTAGTGCATGGAGTCATAGTTGTCTATTGCCTGATTGGTGTGCATGTGTTCTTCATCTAGGCATGGTTAACTATGTCATCATTGTCTTCCTTCCTAAAAAAAAAAAAAATTGCACCTTGCTTCACTCGTAATCGTAACATATTGGGGTCTTTACAACCCTCAACCAATGTTTATTTTTCTTTGTCATTGAAAGGCTACAAGTCTTTCCTCAAGGAGTAATAAGGTTTACAACCTTGTCAAAAGGCTTGGCTAGAGTTTGTTTTCTCTGGGAATTAAGAGGTTTTACACCCCTAAAGAAATCGTTAAAACCCTAATTCATCTTGGATTTTAATCTAGACAATTTGGAAGAACTGTTGTTGGGTCTTATAAGGGTTTCATTCTCAAAAATTATCTCTTCTTCCTATTTGTCTAACTCACATTCAAAGGAAGAGACTCCATTCACCCAAAAATAACAAATCAGTCTATTACATTGGAGATTGTTAATTATTGCATTGGTAAACATGAAATTTGAGAGATTAAATTGTTCAAGTTTGGATCTAAATTTTACTTGATTTAAGCCTTATTGTGATCTAAATGTGTCTTAATGGGCCAATTGATTGTGTTTTTTTAATAAACATTAAGATACAACCATTAGCGCTACAACAAAATCACTCTCTCATACTCTTTTTCCACTTTTTTACTGTTGAAATTTACTTGTGAGTTGTGATAATTGTTTTGTTGATAATAAACTATTGATTGGTCGGTTTAATTTATAATTTCAGTGGATAGAACTTGTTGATGTAGAAAAAAATTCTACATCCTTTAGGTTGTCATAAATACTTGTTGATAACACTCATTAACAACTCTCACTTGCCATCAAAGTCTTGGTCTAAACATTGGAACATTGTGTACTTGTTGCAAGCTTTATTTTCCAATATCATATACTTGATTTTGATGGTTTAATTTACATTTGTTGTAACTTCTCCATTTTTGGTATATATTTCTATACTGCTACAATTTTGGGACAACAAGGTTTCTTGTTGATTCCCCACTTGTCTTGAGGCTTACATGATCATATTTGGTCTCGTTTTGGTTTGTCTAACATTGTTTTGTAGGTACACGATCTTTGAAACCATTTACCAATTCTAAAGACTCTCTCCCCAAAGCTTCAAGTTCATCTTAGACCTTGATCTACAGAGGTGTTCTTCTAGCTCCTCGCTTCTCCCCTTGTAATCCTCCTAGGGTCACCTGGGAAGCCTCCCTTTTGTTGGACTTGTCCTTCACTAAAACGAGGGGGACATATTTTGAGGTGATAGTAATGGATGTTCCCAGTTGTGTCACACACTTGTTGTTTGGGTTGGGATTTTCCCAATCTACAAACAATGCGATAACAAAACCATAAGAGGATACTATCAACGATATTGTGAGATGAAATAAATAAAGATGACAATAAATAACATCTCAAGATTACTCCTTCATATCCAACTCTTCATATTTCAACCATTGTTATGCATGAGAACCAAATCATCCATAAATACCAAGATCAAGATGATAATCATAAAGCATAAATTGTTTTCTCTATTCTCCCACATTTGTTTAGTCACTCAAACAATTTGAATGGTGATTTTCCCCATTGAAAGCATAAATTTACAAAGTATAGGGGTGAAATGTGTTCGACATGCATTAGTTATCAAGGAAAGTCACTCATCCTTGGCATTCTAGTTAAAAAAAAATATTTAGCATTATAGGACATTGGAGTTATGGTCCTCGATGGAAAAAACCTATTATAGTCTTACCTTGTGTTGGAAAATTCAGTGAACAGACAGTGAATGCTTGTCATTGATGTCAACAGTGAAGATGACAGGCAAACAGAAGACAAGTTCAGAGAGGTGAATGATCGAAAGAAGTGAATGATCGAACGCAGCGAGAGCCATTAGATTTGGTGAAGGGTCGTCGACAGCCGTCAGATCTACAGAAACTATGGGGGAGATAAGCCTCGGGAGAAAGAAGAGAATTCCCGACAGGCATCGGGATATCGGCCATCGGGAAATCAGAGTTCTCGAGGTCGTGTGCATTGGGACAGCAGCAGTCGCGAAATCCCGACGGGATCTGGACCATCCATTCGTGTGGACACATGGCAGCGATCGAGCGCCATTAGGAGAAGCTCGACAGGAGGCTTCATCGAAGAATCGAGGATCGGGACTTTGAAATGTTGAGTTAACTTGACAACAAGAACCCCGAAATCGCGATATGCAATTTCGCGATTTAATCGAATTCGTTGAATCGAGAGTGAATCTAAACCGTTGATCATAGCTCATGTCGGAGTTTCGCGAATCGTGATATCAAGGAGACAAGAACACAATGCAACAAAAATTTTGAAATTGCGATATGCGATATCGCGCTTCAATCTTAGCCGTCAAGTCAAGTTCAGATCTAGACCGTTGATCTTATACCATATCGGAGTTTCGCAAATCGGGATATGGTAAGGCATGCAACATGAATGTTGAAAATGCAATATGCGAAATCGCGATTGAATCTGGACCATTAGATCCAGAAATGATCAGGACCATTGATCACAGCCCATATCGGAGATTCGGGGATCACGAATTCAAAAGGGCAAGAACACAATGCAACAAGAATCCCGATTTTGCGAAATGCGAAATCGTGAGTGAATCTAGACCGTCATATCCAGAAATGATCAGGACCATTGATCACAGCCCATATCAGAGTATCGGGGATTGGGACTTTGTAATGCCAAAATCTCTTGACATCGAGAACTCTGAAATCACGATATAATCATAGCCGTTAAAGTTAGAAGTGATATGGACCGTTAATTCTAGTCACTGTCGGAGTATCGGGTATCGGGAATTTGAAATGCCAAAATATCTTGACATCAAGAACTCTGAAATCGCGATTTAATCATAGTCGTTGGATAAGAAGTGATCTGGACCATTGATTTAACTTCTTATCGGAGCTTCGGGGATCGGGATTTGTCAGTGACAAAAACCCTGATCGCCAAGAGTGCTGAAATCGCGATGTGGGAAATCCCAATTGGATATGAACCGTTGGATCAAGTATTGATCGGAGGGTTACTGTTCTCTCTCACAGTTAACTACTGAGTTTGGATTCTGTTAGCAAAATGGACTCATGATGACGAATCGGTTAGCGTTTCAGTTTCCAAGACAGGTGTTCTTGTTTCGGCTGAGGGAAGGTGAAGTGGAACCGTCGGGGAGGTATGCATAAAAGAAGATGAGACAGATTGTGGAAGGTTGGTTGTTCTAAAGTGAAAATGAATAAACAGTAAGAAAAGGAAAAGGAGCACTAGCATAGTAGTAAATTGAGAAAATGGGGAGAGGAAGATGAAACGCAGAGCAGAAGCAGAGCATAATGACAATCAGAGCAGAAGTAGAGCAGAATGACAGACATAGCAGAACCAGAGAAGAATGACAGAAAAAGTAGATGCAGAGTAGACCTGCTAAACAAACAGAAGAAGAAAAGAAGTGCAAAACAGTTTGTTGAAGATCAGATACAGAGAAAAGATTGGTAAGAATTGATTTATCTGTGTAGTTGTCTGTGTATTCATTATTTGATATTCTAGGGAGGTTGGGAGGTGCTTGGGAGGACTGTTGTCCTCAGATGTTCAAGTGGGAGCTTGAACACAGGAAGTTGTAGTTTCCATCTGGTTGCAGCCAGAGAAACTAGGGTGGCAGGGTGG
>JASDQU010372776.1:83456-99763 GCA_032191745.1 Picea mariana
GCCACATCAATCTGACCCAAAAAGGAAAACAAGTCTTGCTTCATGAGGTAAAAAGTAGGATCTCATGGTAAAGTTTCACTTTAATAATTAAATCGTTTGAGCATGTTGCAAAGAGTTCTTTATTTATTATAGAATGTTTTCTTGGAAATTATACATTTTGCATTATTTCACCTTAGTGGTTGACATGATTTCCTAGTAAGTGGGTCACCCTCAGGGAAAGGGTTGCTACTAGTCAGTCTCCTTGAATGGTCACCATACCATTTCCACACATACTTACCACTTTTCACACCTTTTACTCTTTGTTTCCTCATGTTTTGGGTTTTTTGGCTCATTGACCCCAAGAAGGGCTTGTACCTCATTTCATGGGAAGAAGGGGCTAAAGGCCTAGAGGTGTTGTAGATGGAAAGAGTCAAAATCCATAACTGATCCTTCTATATGCTCACCCTAAGTTCCTAAGAGAAATGAAACATTGCTTCATAAAAATGAAGGACCTTTAAAGGAAAAATGAATAAAAAAAATGTCTTGCTTGATTGGGGAATGCATTGCAGTGTCTTTTAATTTCCAGTACATATGTCACTCAATGTATTCTAACTTCAAGTGGAATTTAGATTCTCCCTTTCTTTCCTTTCACATAGGACTCAATGTTCAGAACATAAAAATGAAAGGAAAATAAATAGTTTGGAAAAATGTTGCATTGCAAACGAAGGGGTGCAACACACACTCCACAAAGGAACCCATAGATGAGACAACATGATCCCTTGATATGTTAGGATCCCCATGCCCAAAAGTATTACCCAAATCCACCTCATACTCACTACATGACTTAGTGAGGGTCTTTTTTGGAAACACTCCTTGACATGGGGATTTGTCTACCCAATAGAGCACCATGACGACCCTCCGATACTTAAATTTGGCAAATTTTATAAGGTCTTTGAGCATTTATTTAGTTTAAAAAGGGGGGATTTAATGAACATGTTTGGGTGGTTATTTTATTAAATGTGGCTGATACATATGGATGTCGGTGGCCTCCCACCTATTCCAACTAGCTCATTTTGGAAATTTTCCAGTTTGGCAATTTTTTCGTAGTTTTCGAGTCCTTGTCTTCCGGGGTTGTTTTGAGGCCCTAAACAACATTTTAAGGTCTCACCATAGTCATTTTCTAGACAAAGTCAGAAATTTATGGCAACATGTGTAGTCCTCAGATAAACCTTTCCAATAGGATATCGTGTGCCTAAAACAAAGATCATATGCAAAAGTTACAACCCCAAGAAGTTGATGTACTAGCTTACCCCAACGGGCCCACATGAATTTTGGTGATTCATCTCCTAGGGTTAGGTTTTTGGATGTCTAGGGTTTTGGAATTCCTTTTTATTGTAAAAGAGGCTTGGAGAGACTCATTGTAACCATCTTCTTGTGAATGAGCGCAGTTGTCACATCTCTTCTTAGAGATAAGTCGCCACCATTCCAACAAGCTTATTTTCCGCTGCATTTTACAGTTTCAGCTTATTTCCTTATTTAATAGAAACCAATTTTACTGTATCTCTATTATTGCATTTTTGTTATTCTTATGTCTCTATGTTAATAATAATAATAATCTGTATTTATTTTCTTTCTACTCATAAAATTTGGATCAATGGCTTACTTGGCATGATACATGTGAGTTTTGGACCCTTGGAGGGTGTACTTGTTTGTCTTTGAAAGTCCTTTCCCGATGGAATACATTCATGGAGGGACTAGGCCACTTGGACCTTCATAGGGGATTTAAATCCCATTGGATGAATTTTGTTCCCCACTCATTGGAGGCTTTGAAGGATGTACGTTACACTTGAAATGAAGTCTCTAGCACTTGGACATGGCCTAGAGACATGAAGAAGGGGTGATGTCACCCTCCTATGCCCAAACATTCTCTTCTTGGAGAATGACGTCATATTTTGAGGGGGCGTTTTACTCTTTAGGAKCACTTGTTGATGTTGTGGGCTTGAAGCCTCACTCTATTGTTGGATTTGTCCTGGGATGATGTGGTACTCTTCTAGCATGATGTCCTAGCCTTTGGAGGATTTTCTATCTCACATGCCACTTTGGAGAGAGATTTGATGCGCTAACATCCTATTTTTTTWAATTTTTGGTCATTATCTAGCCTATGTGGGAAAAAAAGAAAGACATCTTGTCAATTAAGCATTGTAACTTAGGGTTTAGACCCAAAATCATGGATTTAAATATAAAGTGGAAAAACTAGGGCTTGGTTTTCCTCATATAAATATGAGGAAATTAAGTTGTCACAAAATGATAACTCATCACTTTAGTATTGCATACTCTTGGACTGAAATTTTGGCCTCTTTAGGAAATTCACTATCTCTCCTTCTCTTGTGCAATGGATGAAATACTTGTTATTTGGAACATCAAAGGATAGAAACTTCTCTTGGTGGTGTTTCTTTGGCATTTTGTGAATGATATTTTTGTAGTGAAGGTATTGTTTAATGCTATATATTGGATTCATGAGTAATTGTTTGCAATTCATTGTCATTTTACTTGTTCAATTCGAGAAATATATCTAAAACCCTAGGATGAGTAAAAGGGATTACACCCTTGTAACATCCCTCTCTTGCGTGCACTGAGAGAAATTATTCTTTGAGGACACTTGCTTGTAAGTGATCCAGATTATTATACTATTGGGCATTTGACTATGTTTATGAGGCGTTATGAATTGATGACATGTTATTTTGTTGTATTGACATAGACATGTGCTATTGACTCGGTTTTCCTGAGTGTGTGAGATTTTGGACCTCAAGGATGCATAGGCATCAATGAAACCCCTTGGACTCCGGATCGAGTCGAGGAATGGACTATTAGGGTTTGATTGTTGTATATATGAATTTTGTGCATCTTATTAAATGATATGATTATGGATATTATTTTTGACATGATTCACCGGTGATGCAGGCTGACGAGAGCTTGCCAACCAGACTCACATGTGGATTAGAGGGTTCACTCACGATAACTAGAGACGTTGAGGGAGAGGTGTGGACAACAGCCCTGCCACAACCTACTAGCACTCTCGTCGTGGCTCAAACTGTAGGTTAACGATTACCTAGTTCGAGGAGACCCACGATGTCCTGAGGGCCAACAACGACAGTTGCTCACGATGATTCTAAGGGGTGCACAATAAGGCAAGGGCCTTATTCTTTAGAGGCCCTTGGTCTCCCACAATATCACCTGGTGGATTATTGACTCCAGGGGTTTTTGATGTCTACCAAGTCAGTCAAGAGGCGAGTGGCACCCTTGGAACACGTAGTGCATCCTGAAGGGCACGTTGTGCAAGAAAAATGGAAAGAGGAAAGTGGCACCCTTAGAGCATGTAGTGCATCCTGAAGGGAATGTCGCGCAAGGGAAACAAAATGAGGCTAGTGGCACCCTTGGAGCACCTAGTGCGTCCTGAAGGGCACATCACATTGTTAATTAATAAATAGACAAACCTAGATGGCCTTAGGACAAATAATGTGATAAGAAAGATTTAAAACAATTTCCCTAATAAAATGTTGCCCAGCCTAGGAAAACAAAGTCTAGGTCTAAGTGATACTTGTGATAAAAAAAAATTATATGTTTATATAAAAATAAAAATAAAAATAAATAAATAATAATGATAATCATCATTAATCATGTGACGAGAAGGGGGTAAGTAATTCAATTAATTTATAAAAATCTTTTGGGGGATAAAATTTAAAAGGGGGAAAGAGGGGAAATAATTGTTTTATCACATATGCTAATTAAAAATTTATTAATTAAAAAGGAAAAGGGGAAAAAGTTAATTTTCTACACCTGCCAATTTGAGTTTTAAATGAAAAGGGAAAGAGGGAAATTTAAAGGAATTAGGAAACTAGGAAAAAGCAGGAAACATAAAAAGAAAGGGGAAACACAAGGAAAAAGTAGAAACACTAACTTAGTAAGGCATCTAGCATTTAAGAACTTTCTAAATTGAACTCAAATAGTGATCTAGTAAGGGGGTAAGTCATTAAATTGTGTAAGGGAATATGGGGACACCTAGGAGCGATTCTAGGAATGCTTTTAGGTGGGTGAAGTAAATAGGAGTAATTAATTAATTAATGAAATTAAATTATGGTGCAATGAAGGGGATGGGTGACACATGTATGGGGAGGATTTTTATGAATTAAATTATTGAACAATAAATTAAATGGGATTTTGGGAAAGTAAAGGATTTAGAAACTCTGTATAAAGGAGGGAGGAGGAGGATGATGGATCCCTTCTGTGATGCGTAACGTTACGCTGTAGAATTTTCGGCTTGACTGAATTAGCTTGTGGGAGTTGGGATACTTAGCTCGATGAGGAGTGGTAGCTCGGCCTTGCGAGGTGAGCTGGGAGATATATGTTCTCTGTTTTAGTGTGTGTGGTCCCTTTGCGGCTCGGGGGGATAAGGAGGAAGAAGAGTACCCCTAGCATTGGTTGGGAGGTACTGGTGAAGTCTCATCGGTTAGTAAGCGGGAGCTGCACAGAGCGCGTGGGATAATGACTCAGAGAGGATGACTTGGGCTATGGTACGCTTTTTTGATACTGCATGGTAGATTCTTATTATACCTCACGCTTTCAATTCTGTATTTTTAATTGGGTAAGGAAATGTTGACTTAGCATTTTAACTGATAACTTAACTTCCCCATATCCTTAAGCTTGTTGTTGATTGATTCCCTTGGCTTTCGATCCCTGCATGTTGTGTCTGTCCTTTGGTTTTGTTGATTGTTATGAAGAGTTGAGCCTTTCGTCCTCATCCCTAGTTTGTCAGTCCACACCTGAGCAGTCGTCCAGGAGCTAAATCGACGGTCGTCACTTCGGTGCACAACGACCTATATATTTTAATGCCCTACTTTTCTGTGGGTGGATGATGTGTGAAGGATTTGTTTGCCCAATAGTTTACCCCTTCTTATCTTTGCGCCTTAATCTYTGCCTTGTTTTTGCATCTGCATGTTATATCACCTCTGCGTCCTAATCGTTCTTGGCATCTGAAAACTGTGTTTAGTGTTCTCTRCATTTCAACACCCTCAACCACAAAATCTTTAACTCTGCATTTTTAAATGTTGCTGGATAATTTAAATCTGCTTGGTAATACCTTCTTGGCTATTTAATTCTGTTTTTTGTTTTTTTGGGGAATTATTCTCTGTAGTTTTTATACCTCTACACCTTAATATTTGACGAYGAATTAAGACACAATCGTTGYCTGGGTGTTTAACAGGCGATTTGCCACTTCTTGATGTTGTGGGGTTGAAGCCTCACTCTATTGTTGSATTTGTCCTGGGATGATGTGGTACTCTTCTAGCATGATGTCCTAGCCTTTGGAGGATTTTCTATCTCACATGCCACTTTGGAGAGAGATTTGATGCGCTAACATCCTGGGCAAATTTCCACTTTTAAAGACACAATCATTGCCTGGGTGTTAAATTAGCGATTTTCCACTTCTTAAGTCTACATTCGTTTTTATTTACTTGGTGAATTACCACTTTTAAAGACACAATCTTTGTCTGGGTGTTAAAYTGGTGATTTTCCACTTCTTAAGTCTGCATTCGTTTTTATTTATTGGGCGAATTTCCACTTTTAAAGACACAATTGTTGTCTGGGTGTTAAAGTGGTGATTTGCCACTTCTTAAGTCTGCATTCATTTTTATTTATGGGGCGAATTGCCACTTTTAAAGACACAATCGTTGCCTGGGTGTTTAACTGGTGATTTGCCACTTCTTAAGTCTACATTTAATTTTTATTTACTAGGCAAATTGCCACTTTTAAGGACACAATTGTTGCCTGGGTGTTTACCCAACGATTTCCACTTTTTAAGACTGCATTTCGTTTGTATTTACTAGGCGATTTTCTACTCTTAAAGACACATTCATTGCTTGTGTCTACCTGGCGATTTTCCACTTCATAACACTGCATTTCATTTTATTTTAAGGGAGGATTTTCCCTGCAATTTTTTTCCCTTGGCATGTTTTTTTTTCTTCTCCATCAAAGGCCTGTGCCTTACTGGTTATTAGGGGTGTATCGGTGGGCATTTTTGTGTAATGGTGGATTTTACTGACAGAGATTTGTTGGCAGACAACGAATTGAAAAGTTAGGGAGAAAAATTCCCATACAGTTAGGCTGTAGGGTCTTCATCATTTATTACGCTAATATCAACATTAGTTGTTATCAGTAATTAAAAACATTAAATAAATCGTGCAAGATTTCTTTGATTTTTCCATTGGTTAACCCATGCGATTTTTCCTTTATCTCTGCGTCTTCATGTCTTTATTAATCTCTGTGACTTGCCACTTATCTCTGTGTCTTCGTGTCTCTTTTCCATCCTTGTCTTTTGACCACCCTGCCCTTTGCCTGCAATGTAATGTATAGCTTTAAATCTCATCGATTTCTATAATGTATAGATTTTTGTATAGATTTATGTAATGTATAGACTTATGTAATGTATAGCTTTAAATCTCATTGATTTATGTAATGTATAGATTTCTTTAATGTATAGCTTTAAATCTCATTGAATGTATATGGCATTAAATCTTATTGAATGCATATGGCAGTAAATCTCATTGAATGTATAGGGCATTAAATCTCATTGAATGTGTAGTGACTTCTCTTGTAATGTGTAGCCTAATTTATATGGCACTATATAGCTTGTAATGTATAACTTGATTTATATGTAATGTATAACTTGATTTAGATAACGTTTAATAATAGCATTAATTCTCGTTGAATAACATCAAGGTGACAATTATTCATAAACAACAAGATAGCATTAAAATCTCATTAAATAACGTCAATTGGCTTTTATTTATAACCACATAACAACATGAAATGCCAGAGAAGATAGCATTGAAGTGGAATTAATTATAGACATCGATCACATTGAGGATTAGACCTTCTAGACAATAATGACGATTCTTTTTTTAAGCAGCGTGGAGCACCTTTAAAATTTTAGGTAGATCACTTATTTTAATGGATAGTTTATAATTGTTGATAAGCGTATTTGATTTGGTTAAGTGCCTTTCTTAGTGTGCATTATGATAACATTTATGACCTTAGTCGCTTGGTAACAGTTCGACCATCACACAGTTATTGTATGGGTTGTTGGCGGAGTCAGGTATTATCTTGAGCTTTTCCTTTGATTGTAGTCTTCTTGGGTCTGGTCGACCTATTGCTTGGGGTATGGGTGTAGCCTCTTGTCAGTAGCTCGGCTCCTAGTGAGTTGGTTACAGCTAGAGTCCTTGGTCTAGATAGGTTATGTAGCACCAGGGTTATCGTCACACCTATCGCCTGAGGACGACATGATTCCCGACAAGGGGATCATTGTGTGCTCTATTGGATAGAGGTGATTGATAAATTGGTTGGGGTCTGTACTTCCTGTTGTGGGTTTTGTTGATCTTGTAAGTTCATTGATGAAGCTTGGGTTGCAACACCTTCATGTGTTTGACTGCGCACCATCGAGGTTCTAGTTATCTGGCCGTTGAGGTCGTTGTGTCAGGATGGGGGTGTTGTCCCTTATCTTGTAGGCAAGGTCATCTTGCGTTAGGCGGGTAGTCATTTCTCCTTGTTGTTTTACGCATGTTTCGCCTAGTTGCCCTTGTGTCAGCGCATGGATTCATAGTTATCTGTTTCCTAATCGGTGCATGTGTTTTCTTCATCTAGGCGTGGTTAACTGTGTTGTCATTTCCTTCCTGCCTAAAAATAAAAATAAAAAATTGCACATTTCTTCGCCTGTATTTGTAACGTATTTGGGTCTTTACATATGGTATCAGAGCAGGTTCAACCCGTGACTAAGGATCACTCTGGATTTCGTTGATATGATATTTGATTATAATTTTCTAATTAAGTTGACTTGTATTCGTGCAGGTAGTCATGGTTAGAGGACATCACGGAGGCAGAAGACGGGGTGCTAGGGGAGGAAGCGTGACGCCTCCAGCAGCATCCACGCCTAATGGGTCTAACCCCCAGGGAGATGAATAGGTTGTTGGGAAAGAGAAGATAGCGGTCGGTGATGTGGTTGGGTTGATGAGATTTTTTCAGTGCATGTTTGAGGCATTTATTAGTTGTTTGGATAGAGATGAGTCCAGGGCGTCGACACCCATTGAGGGTCCATCGCGTGCTCCGGTCAGTACTGGTAGCATTCACCGCAAACTCGAGAAGGTCAAATTTCTCGAGTTCTTTGGTGCCCCGGATGGTGCAGCCGCTGAGGCATGGTTGGAGAATATGGCGATGTGCTCTACACTTCGTGACTATACCTCCAACATGAAGTTCTGCATGGTGGTATTTCAACTGAAGGGGAGTGCTCTTCTATGGTGGAAGACTCTCCTACCACAAATGAACATGGTCGTCGAAGACATGTCAAGGGAATTGTTTGAGGAACAGTTTTGAGAGAGGTACCTATCAAAGTAATTCGTTGAGCATCAGCTCAACGAGTTCAATGCCTTATGACAGGGCGATCGTACGGTGCCTGAGTACGAGGTATGTTTTATGGAGCTGCTTTGGTATGATCCGCATATTAATACTAAGAAACTTAAGGTCAACAGGTTCGTGTTCGGACTTAATGGCAGCATACGTGCCAAGGTTAGGATTATGATGCCTCAGACCTTGCATGATGTCGTCCAAAAGGCCCTCATAGAAGAGAAGGAGCTTATCAGTGAATGTTAGAGGAGGACTCCAACAAGACTAGTAGGGCAGGTGTCATCTAGTGCGCTGCAACATCAAACACCAGCTAGACATATGCTAGAATATCGTGGCTTCCAGAGAGGATCCAGTTTCACTACACCTCGACGACCAGTGCCTTAGCAGTGGACACCTTATCAAGGACCAAAGCATCAGCAGTAGCATTGACCGCAATAGCAAAAGTTTAGGCATGTTCATCAGAACAGACCAGGATTCCAAGCCAGTAGGTCATCATCTTCTACTTTGGGTACCGAGAGTACGGGACTGAAGAAAGGGTGTTGGATGTGTGGGGAGCCACACTACCAGTGTGACTACGTAGTGGAGAGGAATAAAGCATCTAGATCATCTGGACCCACTACTGTGGAAGATTTGGGCAAGGCCCATCGGATTCATGTAGCGATGAATAAATGCCAGGTAGAGCACCAATCAAATGTGCTCGAGATGTCAGGTACCGTCGCTAACTAGACCCTTAGTATTTTGATAGATCTCGGTGATACCGAGAGTTTCATTTATGATGTAGGGATAGAATGGTTTAAGGTAAAGGAAGTCGAATAGGATGAGTTTAGCTTTGTACAGATGGCTTCAGGAGCCAAACAGAAGGTTAGAGGAAGGATTATAGGCTGTACCCTTAACCTGGGAGAATTTGTCACCGGGGCCAACTTGTACATCACAATCTTAGGATCTTATGAYGTCGTGATTGGTATGGACTGGTTGGAATCGCATGAGGCGATACTCAACTGTAAGATGAAACAGTTGATCTTGGTCGATGATGAGGGACAAAGACACGTGATTGTAGGACGGAACTAGGGAGTTTCCCTGAGGTTTATCTCTTCCTTGCAGTTATGGAAGAGCATGCGCAAGGGATGTAAGATTTATGCGATCCTTGCATTGAATGAAAAAGGAGTAGTGGATAGAACACCTACCGGTGGTGAGAGAGTTCGCAGACATATTTCCAGAGGAGTTACATGGGATGTCGCCAGAAATGGAATTGGATTTTACCATAGACCTAAAACTGGGGACTTAACCAATAGCTAGAATGCCTTATCGGATGTCGACTCCAGAGTTACAGGAGTTGAGAATGAAACTGAAGGAGTTGTTGGACCTAGGACTTATACGTCCGAGTGTGTCACCGTGGGGTGTGCCTCTTATCTTCATACGAAAGAAGTATGGGTCATGGAGACTCTGCATTGACTACCGTCAGTTGAACAAGGCAATGATCAAGAATCAGTATCCATTTCCAAGGATTGATGATCTATTCGACCAGATGAAGGGTGCGATGGTGTTTTCCAAGATTGATTTGTGATCAGGGTATCACCAGTTACGCATCAAGGAGGATGAAGTCCCTAAGACCACCTTTAAGACTACGTTTGGACATTACAATTTTACTATTTTACTGTTTGGACTGGCAAACAACCCAGGGTATTTATGAGTTTATTGACTGGGGTGTTCCACGAGTACTTCGACAAGTTCATCCAAGTATTCATTGATGATATTTTGATCTACTGTCAGATGATGGAGGAGCATGACAAGCACTTGTGCTCGATACTATAGTGTCTGCGAGAGCACAAATTGTAAGGGAAGTTGTCCAAATGCTTGTTTTATCAATCGAGGATTCACTACTTAGGGCATGTCATCTCCGGTGAAGGTATCATCGTGGATCCAACAAAGGTCAAGGCCATTATGGAATGGCCTACATCGATGAATGTCCCGAAAGTGCGCATCTTCATGGGTTTAGCGGGATACTATCGATGGTTCATCGAGGGATTTTCGAAGATAGAAAATTCGATCACGAAATTGCAGAAGAAGAACAAGAAGTTTGTTTGGATCGAGAAATGCACAGAAACATTTTGGAGGCTCAAGGAGTTGTTGAAAATGACACCGATACTAAATATCACTGACATGGATGCAGACTTCTTGGTATGCACTGATGCATCCAAGGAAGGCTTAGGCAAATTCTTGATGCAAGACGGTCAAGTGATCGCTTAAATCTCAAGGAAACTGAGAAGGCATGAAGAGAACTATGAAAAGCATGATTTGGAGTTGTTATCCTTTATTTATGCCTTGAAGTTTTGGAGACACTACCTTGTTCGAGGAAAATTTGAACTAAAGATGGACCACTGTGGACTGCAGCACAACTTTACACAAAGCAACCTGAACACGCGACAATGACGTTGGTCAGAACTTCTTGGCGAGTACGATTTTGAGATATCTTACATAAAAGGAACAGTGAACCGAGTGGCAGATACATTGAGTCAGAGACCACACATTTTTTCAGTGTTATTGCGTCAGACGAATCTACGTGAAAAAATTTGAAATTTACAACGTGAAAAAATTTGAAATTTACAGCGCGACGATGACTAGTACAAAGAGGTCGAGGATTTTTTCAGACAAAACACAATGATGATACCAAGATTTGAAGGATTTATGTTTGACAACGATGGATTATTGTGGTTTAAAAATTGGATTTACATACCACCAAACGCCGAGTTGAGAAGCATGATCCAAAATGTGGCTCATAGAGCAGTATGCATGGCTCACCTGGGAGTCACGAAGATGAGAGCAGACCTTAAACCCTTATTCTTCTGGAAAGGAATGAAGGAATACATAGTCAACTATGTGGCCAGATGTCTATAATTTCAGTAGGTAAAGGACGAACATAGACATCCAGTAGGATTACTACAACCAAACGCTATTCCAGAATCGAAATGGGAGCTTATTTCGATGGATTTTATTGTTGGATTTCCATTGACGACAAGGAGACACGACTCGATTTTCGTAGTATTTGACACTTTGACGAAGAGTGCTCATTTTATTCCTATGCGTACGACATATCAGGCACCTGACATAGCTATATTTTTCATTAGTGAGATTGTGAGGCTACATGGTGTGCCTAACAGGATTATATCCGATCGGGGATCGGTGTTCACTGGACGATTTTGGACTAGTTTCCAAGAGGCCTTGGGAACCCAACTTAACTTTAGTACTGCGTATCACCCGGAGACTGACGGGTAGACCAAACGAACGAACCAGAACATGGAGGACAGGTTGTGCATGTATGTGATGGACCAAATAAAGCATTGGGAAGAATTATTGATACTAATAGAATTCACATATAATAATAGTTACCAAAGCGCCATTAAGATGGCACCTTTCGAGTTCCTTTATGGGTGACCATGTCGGACGCCTTTGAGTTGGGATCGGCTTGAGGATAGTATCCTGGTGGGACCAAAAGTGATCCAAGAAATGGAAGAGAAAATGTAAACAATAAGACAAAGGATCAAAGAAGTGCAGGATCGACAAAAGAGTTATGCCGATGCGCACTGTGTCGACCATAGTTACGAAGTTAGCAATCGAGTCTTCTTGTGGGTAAAACCACATAAGAGTTTGATCAAGTTTGAAAGGGAGATAAAATATCTCCTAGGTTCGTGGGACCTTTCAATATTGTGGAGAGAAAGGGGCCCATGGCCTATCGACTGGCCTTTCCTGATTCTTTGAGGCGTATGCACGATGTTTTTCATGTATCTATTTTGAGACATTATATAATTGATCCTACACATGTTATTGATATGAGTTGCTTGCATTTATTGGATGAGGGGGTGCTCACGGCTGAGCCGATCCACATCCTGGATCATCGCATTCAATAGCTATGACGTCGAACAATAGATCAGGTCAAGGTCCAGTGGGACAACTATAGTCCACACTTGGCAACCTGGGAGGACGCATATGATATGCGCCAACAGTTTTCATTTTTGTTTGATAGATAGACTTATGATACTTTGATACACATTATTTCGACACTTATATACTGTGAAACTACAGGACAAAGTTTAGACCATGAGGGGGTGTATGTGACATCCCTCTCTTGCGCGCACTGAGGGAACTTATTATTTGAGGACACTTGCTTGCAAGTGATCCAGATTATTATACTATTGGGAATGTGATTATGATTATGAAGCGTTATGAATTGATGACATGATATTCTGACGTACTATCATAGATAGGTTTTATTGTCTCAGTTTTCCTGAGTGTGCATGATTTTGGACCTTGAGGATGTAGAGGCATCGATGAAACCCCTTGGACTCTAGATTGAGTTGGGGAGTGGACTATTGGGGTTTGATTGTTGTATATATGACTTTTGTGCATCTGATTAGATGATATGATTATGGATATTATTTATGACATGATTCGTCGATGATGCAGGATGACGATAGCTTGCTGACCAGACTCACATGTGGAGTAGAGGGGTCACGCATGATAAACAGAGACGTTGAGGGAGAGGTGTGGAAAACATCCCTGCCACAGCCTACTAGCACTCCTGTCGTGGCTCAAACTGTAGGTTAACGATTACCTAGTTCGAGGAGACCCACGATGTCATGAGGGCCGACTACGACAGTCCCTCATGATGATTCTAAGGGGCACGCAATAAGGCAGGGGCCATATTCCTTAGAGGCCCTTAGTCTCCCACAAGATCACCTGGCGGAGTATTGACTCCAGGGGTTTTTGATGTCTACCAAGTCATTCAAGAGGCGAGTGGCACCCTTGGAGCATGTAGTGCGTCCTGAAGGGAACGTTGCACAAGAAAAATGGAAAGAGGCGAGTGGCACCTTTGGAGCATGTAGTGTGTCCTGAAGGGCACGTCGCACAAGGGAAACAAAATGAGGCGAGAGACACCCTTGGAGCACCTAGTGCGTCCTGAAGGGCATGTCACATTGTTAATTAATAAATGGACAAACCTAGATGGCCTTAGGATGAATAACGTGATAAGAATTATTTAAAACAATTTCCCTAATAAAATGTCGCCCGGCCTAGGAAAACAAAGTCTAGGTCTAAGTGATACTTGTGATAAAAAATACATACATTTGTCTATATAAAAATAAATAATGATAATCATCATTAATCATGTGACGAGAAGGTTGTAAGTAATTCAATTAATTTATAAAAATCTTTTGGGGGATAAAATTTAAAAGGGGGAATGAAGGGAAATAATTGTTTTATCACATATGGTAATTAAAAATTTATTAATAAAAAAGGAAAGGGGTAAAAAGTTAATTTTCTACACCTACCAATTTAAGTTTTAAATGAAAAGGGAAAGAGGGAAATTTAAAAGAATTAGGAAACTAAGAAAAAGAGGGAAACATAAAAATTAAGGGGAAACACAAGGAAAAAGAAGAAAGACTAACTTAGTAAGGTATCTAGCATTTAAGAACTTTCTAAATTGAACTTAACTAGTAATTTAATAAGGGGGTAAGTCATTAGCTTGTGTAAGGGAATATGGGGACACCTAGGAGCGATTCTAGGAATGCTTTTAGGTGGGTGAGGGAAATAGGAGTAATCAATTAATTAATGAAATTAATTTATGGTGCAATGAAGGGGATGGGTGACACATGTATGGGGAGGATTTTTATGAGTTAAATTATTGAACAATAAATTAAATGGGATTTTGGGAAAGTAAAGGACTTAGAAACTCTATATAAAGGAGGGAGGAGGAGGATGATGGATCTCTTCTGTGATGCGTAACGTTACGTTGTAGAATTTTAGGCTTGACTGAATTAGCTTGTGGGAGTTGGGATACTTAGCTCAATGAGGAGTCATAGCTCGGCCTTATCAGAGAGGTGCTCATCGTCTTTCGTGATTCAAGAAATCACGATGCATGTGTTTCCCCTTTCTCTCTTGTATTTCGAAGGGTCGAAACCCGAAACAGATCTAACCGCTTAACGAGATTAACAACAACCCAGGTTAAGACCGGGTACTCTACCCTTTGAGATTTTGCATACCAGGATTTTGGGAGGTGCGATGATAGGAGGTCTCACACTTGGGTCTCCCGGGAGATGGAACTCTAAAATCTGCATATCCTATATATATATATATATATATATATTACTTAGCTTATGTTGGGGTTTCTCCCATTTGGGTTTTTCGCGAATTAAAACGTCAAGGGGTTCATGCCCTTTGGTACTCTAGGAGCCGAAACTCCGAAATACAAAACTCTAAACTCCGAAGCATCAAGACTTTGCACACTACACCATATCAGAACTTTCCCCATCAGGACTTCGTATCTAGTAGGTACATACAACAAAAACTGTCCTCTGGGGTCTTGGGTATCGAAACACCCAAAACACCCAAGGCTATATGTACTTAGCCATTTTGGCATCTCGCCTATCGGGATTTCGGGGCTGGCACGTACAGGGGAAACTTACCCTTGTGTCTTTCGGGTACCGAAACGCCAAAACTCCGATCCAATTCACACTATGCCATATCGGGATTTCGCAAGTTGGGACTTCATGATACAAGAGGATGAAGAGTCACATTCTTCGATTTCCCAAGTACCAAAAATCCGATACACCCACTCGTCATACCTTCAACCAAAATTCAGGGTTTCGCGAATCGAGGATTCACGATGTGCGCAGATAAAAGTTCTTGCATCTAGATCTTTCGGGAGCCAAAACTTCGAAGTACCAACTCTTAACCTGCACATCTATTTCAGGATTACACCCATCAAAATTTCGTAGGTCAGGGATTTAGGACTTGCGAGTACAAGGAACTCGCCTCTAGGTATCTCGGGTATCGAAACGCCGAAACGTCCTAAGACTAAGAGGACCATTCTCTCTTGTGCAGGGTTTTTCAGACTTACGCCATAAAATCCTCTCATAGATTCTTGGAAAAACTTTAAAAAGGGTGTCCCTGTGGAAGATCTATCCAGGGCATTACTTGAGATAAAATAAGGGAATAGATTTCCCGAGAACAGACTTAAATACTGAATCCGTTCAAAATATACATATATATAAATATAAATATATCCGTAAGTCATATGTGGTCTTTTCAATATAAGCATGCAGCCACCGTTTCTGATCAAACACCATAGAGACAGTCTTATACATAAATCATTCATAATTTCACAGACCATGAGCATACATGTCAGAATATTTAAATTCAAGAAACAAGATATAACACTTATCAGAAAAACACCAGGTGTGATGCAACTACTGAGAGGGTGCTCATTTCCACCCAACTGTAGGTTTAGCGACTCCAAATGGATTTACCACTAGCCACCCCCAAGCTAGACCATGATGTTGTGAGACTAAGTCTCTATTCTTTAGAGGACGAAGGTTATTGTCCTTCTTCTCTGCTCATCAATCACTCAGTATATTATTTCAGAGTTCCTCTGATTTCTCTGCTCTTGCGATCTCTGTCGCGACTGACTCCCTCCCACACCTCTTTCCTTCCTTTTCTTTTCCGCAAGGTTGCATGTGGCATGAACTTCCTCGCGATGGTCAGGTCTGAGGCTTCCACGAATGGGCGGTTCATCCCCATCCCTCATTAACTCATGAAAAGCCTCTTCACCTACCAACCTAGCGAATAATTCATTTCGGGGCCAGCAAGCCACTCCTGGTTCTCCGGGCTAGTGAAGATCAAATACAGTTTGGTTCAGTGGAAGTTAACACCACCACTCCAGGTGCCTTCCACCACCTTTCTTCATCCATCGTGTTATCTTTTTTCGCACATCCCCCTCTTAGCAGTCCTGTAACATATATTCATAACATTATTTACATTCATCGACCTTTTTCTAAGGTCCATTCAAATCACACATTCACATCTTTGAGTTTGCCATAGTTCTT
>JASDQU010372777.1:148606-160938 GCA_032191745.1 Picea mariana
TTCAAGATTACCCTGTTCATTCGAAGTAATGGAATGGTTGTTTAAATGTTCCTCCTTATCGTTTCGGGTCTCACCCTACTCTGGAGATTAATTACCAGGCAATTACTATTTAAAAAAAAAACTCTGTTACACATCCTGAATGATGGGTTTCTAAGAAAGGATATCGATGCATATCATATCTCTAATATTATACAGTTTTACTCCCTTTCATCATGCCTTGTTTTCATTTCCAATATGTTTCAATCTAAACTAGTAATAGTTAGATTAGACACAACACTAAGTAAATATAATGATATGAGTTATCAATATAATTGGTAAAATGAGATTTTGATTCTGTGTTTTATTTCTAGATCTCTTATTCACACACACACACACACACACACACACACACACACATATGAAGATTTATAATCACCCATACCTGTGCATCTATCGTTGTCTAGACAGTGTAAGGGGATTCTTTTCTTAATGACTAGTAGGATTTTAAGATTCGAGTTATATGTATATTCATCCTTCCATAGATTGTCTAGTGTTTAAAACAGTGGTTATTATTTTTAGTTAGGTCTTTCACTTTGTACAAAAAGGAACAATACACTTAGATTTTATATCAGGATGTGACTTATGACATTTATGCAACTCTCCCTCCTTATTCTTATTTAAAGATTCTACTTTTGTAGTATCTATAACTAATCATCGTAGCTTATTCAATCTGATTTGGTACTGTAACAAAAATTAAGGAGGAGCTCAGTCTCTCTGATTCAATATTTCCTGTACGAAAAGTAGCTTTATTTCCAGTTGGTATAATTTTTTTCATATGTATATATATATGCTATGACATCTGGTCTCTATGTAGGAGCGTTTTCTATTACAACTATACCATTTCGTCTAGGCAATTATATCTATGTAAGGTAACAACTGCAATTAAATATATATATATATATATATATATATATCACACTCTGTATGAAATATATAAGTATATATATATATGTATGTCTGTAGTGTCCATATTGTCTTGTACCTTTCCCTTTATATGAGAAAGGAAAACTCAGCTACTAAAATTGAACTCTCTGAAATTTTAATTACAGAGATACACGTAAATTTATTGTATATTCAGACTTTTTAAAATACAATGATACATGGATAATACCAACTAGAAATCCCAATTTTAGAAGAGGCAATTCCCAAACTAGGTTATCTGTTATAAACTCCACATACGAACATATTTCATTCACGAAAATAATTCACTTAAACAAAAACAAATGCATATATCAAATATCCATTTATATAACAATCGTCTAGAATTAATCTAGAAGTTTCCTTTGATTCGATGTTAAGTTCAACAACATTCAACCAGATTTTATCCATAAAAAGAACCCTAACCAAAGTTTACAGATGTAGCCTATTAGATATTCATTTATATAACATTCATCCAAAGGAGGGGTAGAATAACATATCTGAACCAAATTCACGGGAAGACAAAGGGAACAACCACGTTCCTCCCAACCGTAGAATAGGGCATCCAAATAACTTTTTTTTTTCATGCCCTAGCCTAACCATGAGTCCATGAGGGTTAACTCAGAACTCCTCCTCAGCATCATCATTCCACTTCAGAAAAATTCTTCTTGCCTCACACTCAGTAGGGAGTGTTCATAACAACAAGCAGTTAGAAATGTTTCTCCTTAACGCACTCCTCCTTGTCTCACACTTCATAACAAGTTGTTCATAACAGCAAGAGGTACTGCCTTTCCCAGTATACTTGGCAGTGTCCTGCCTCCTCACATATGCTATTTAAAACAATATTTTTGCCTAGGTCTTTTCCCTCCTTGGGAATTTTCGCAGTTTTCTAAATCCCTGATTTTTAGGGGCTTCCAATGGCCAAATCCCTTATTTTCCACTTGTAACAATCATCCCAGAGGTAGTTCCAACATGTTCCCCACCCATGGAGTCATAGTCAACTGATTTTAACATGGTTGTTCCATTTGTCCTCCTAAAATCAATATAGAATATTATGTTTTTATACAAGTATCATAGTCAACTAGTTAGTTGGGTCAAATCATATCTTTACCCAACAAACATAATAATTAATTACAATTATCAAATTCAAAATTCAAAATTGCCATAAATGGCAAAAAATTTCCAATTTCGAATTTACTAAAAATTGAATAATTTTCCAACAAATTTAAATTTCAAAAAAAAAATATTTTTGGGGATGTTACATCCTTTGCCCCTTCAATAAAACACTGCCCTCAGTGTTCATTCCTTTCTTGGAACAGGATTAGATGAGATTTCTGCAAATCTCACTCCAACTCCCAAGTGGCCTCCTCATGACTGAAGTGCTTCCATTGCACCTTTACTTGAGTGACAGATCTATTCCAAAGTGTTATTTCTCTCTGGTCCATAATACGTAGGGGTTCCACCTGGAGCTCGCCTTCGGGTTCCACCTGCACCAAGTTCCCATCAATCATATGAGTAGGATCATGAACATGCTTTTTCAACAACGAAACATGAAATACATTATGAATTCTTAAATTAGTTGGAAGTGTAACTTGGTATGCTACAAGTCCAATTCGAGCTAGTATCTAGAAGGGCCCACAAAACCTGGGTGCCATCTTGGCATAGTTTCCTAACTTCAACGAACTTTTTCGGGCTTTGGCCTTCAAATAAACATGGTCTCCCACTTGAGATTCCAAGTGTCTTCTTTTCTGATCTTCATAGCTCTTCTATCTATCCTGGGATTCTTTCAAGTTCTGTTGTACCTTCCTTACCATGTTCTCCATTTCTTGGAGCATCTCTGGTCCAACCATGAGTCTATCAGCTGGGTTATCCTAGCTAGTTGGAGTCGTACACTTTCTGTCATACACTACTTTGAAAGGGCTTAACTTAGCCGAAGTTTTGTACCCATTGTTATATGCAAATTCTACCAAGTGTTGGTAGTCATCCCACTTGTTTGGTTTGGTTCTTACGTACATGTGGAGCATATCCTCTACGATTTGGTTTGTCCTTTCAGTTTGTCCATCTGTTTGTGGATGACAACTCATACTGAAATTCAAATTAGTATTTAGCCCTATGAACAATTCCTTTCAAAAAGTGGATGTGAATTTTACGTCTCTATTTGAAATAACCATTTTAGGAATACCATGCAGTCTAAAAATTTCTTTCATGAATATTTCAACATTGTTTATATCTTTAAAAGTAGACTTTACATGAATAAAGTGTATATACTTATTGAGTTTATCGATTACAACCATGATAGAATCATTTTGTTTCTGAGTTTTAGGCAAACCTGTTATAAAGTCCAGCGATATGGTCTCCCATTTCCATTCTGGTACTGGTAATGGCTGCAATAGGCTGGCTGGATGCTGGTGCTTGGCCTTAACCTGTTGACAATCTTGGCACCTAGCCAAGTATTCTGTGATTTCGCCCTTCATATTAGGCCAGTAAAATAGTTTTCTAAGTGTTTTTATTGTTTTTTGGTATCCTGGATGGCGAGAATACGACTTCTTATCCACTTCATCCAAGATTATTAATTTTAACTCTATTGAATCTGGTATGTAAAGTCTATTTTTAAATCGTAATAGTTCCTTCTTCTCGATACTTAGATCTGGTTTATCTGAGTTTGCAATACTATTTTGTAATTCTGCCATTATCTTAGTGTAATTTCCATCATTAATACCTATCGTCCTTATTCTTTGTTCTAGATCACTTTCTACCCTGCTAATATTTATCTCAAATAACCCATGGACTCTTCTGCTTAAAGTGTCTGCTACCTTATTTTCCTTACCCTTGATATGTCTGACCTCGAAGTCGAATTCACTCAAGAACGCTAGCCATCTTGCTTGTCTTGCATTAAGATTTGGTTGGCTAAACATATATTTCACCCTGCTATTATCCGTCAATAGTAGAATTTTTCTGCCCATTATGTAGTGTCACCACATTCTTAAGGCGTGTATTACCACTGCCAATTCTAAGTCATCAGTGACATAATTTCTCTCATGTTCTTTTAATTTCTGGAACTAATAACAAATAATGTGTCCTTCTTGAGTTAGGACACCACCTAGTCCTTCTTTACATGCATCAACACATATGGTGAAGTCCTTATCTAGGTCTGCTACCTTCAATATGGGTGTAGTTGTCAATAATTTCTTCATCTTGTTAAAATTGTCTTGACATTTCTCTAACCAGTTAAACTTGGCCCCTTTCTTTTGTAATGACATGATAGGGTAGGCTATCTTGGAAAACCCTTCTATAAATCTGTGATAATATCCGGTGATTCCCATGAATGACCGTATATCTGCTACATCCTTAGGTACCGGTCATTCCATAATGGCTTTTATATTCTCCGGGTCTACAACAATGCCTTCTGCTGAAATTACATGTCCTGGATATTGTATTTCCTTTTGATAAAAGTCACACTTGTCAAATTTGGCATGCAGTTTGTGTTTCCTCAATGTTTACAGAACTATTCTTAAGTGTTCATCATGTTCTTCCTTCATTTTAGAATAAACCAGAATATCATTGATAAATACTACTACGAACTTGTCTAAGTACTGACTAAAAATATTGTTCATCAGGCACATAAACATGGTTGGTGCGTTAGTGAGTCCGCAAGGTATGACTACGAATTTGTAGTGTCTGTATCTTGTTCGAAAATATGTTTTGTTTATGTCGTCATCTTTTATCCTAACTTGGTGATAATCAGATCGTAAGTCCAACTTTGAAAAGTCCTTGGCCCCACCTACTTGATCGAACAGATCATTTATCCTTGGTAAGGGGTATTTGTTCTTAATAGTCATTTTGTTTAGTTGTATATAATTGATACATAGTCTTAGAGTACCATCCTTTTTTTTCACAAAGAGGACTAGTGCCCCCCATGGTGAAACACTCGGTCTGATATACTCTTTGTCCAACAATTCATGTAATTGTTTTTTTAATTCTGTCAATTTTGGTAGACTCATTCGGTAAGGTGCTTTTGAGATAGGGGTTGAACCAAGTAGTAATTCTATGGAGAAGTC
The DNA here is from genome assembly GCA_032191745.1 of Picea mariana. NCBI lineage: Eukaryota > Viridiplantae > Streptophyta > Pinopsida > Pinales > Pinaceae > Picea > Picea mariana. The sequence continues at coordinate 153,622 of JASDQU010372777.1, forward strand.
TATTTCCCTTCTAGGAGGTAATTTTGGTATCTCATCCACAAACATGTCTCTAAATTCACGTAGGAAAACAAAGTCTTCTAACTTTGGCTTATTTTATTTTTCTGACAGATTTGTTACTGGGATTGCATAAACTTGACATCCCTTTCTCATACATTTCTTGAGTTGTATTGCTGAAACTTGTCTGACTGAATCGGTTTTGGTATACCTTGGGTTGTTCTAGTAGTGCCAAAATTGTCTTTATAGTTAAGTGTCTTTGCATAACAATCTAGTATTGCTTTTTTCTTTTCCAACCAATCCATTCCGATAATCATATCATAAGACCCTAGTGGTAGGATGTTCAAATTTGTCCTTATATTTTGGCCATCTAATCTAAATTCAAAATCAGAAATAAATTCAACTACTTTCCTTTTAGTCCCTATTGCTAGTTGTACCAACCATGATTTTGTGTGCTTTAGTTTCTTAAGTTTGTTAGACTCTACTGCATCAGGAGTAATATAACTTAACATAGCTCCAGGGTCAATTAAAACAAAAATTTGAGAGTTATGGATTTTACCTTCGATCTCTACCATAGAGGACTGGTGGTCATCTTGTCGACCATTTATGGCTGCATTTATCTGATGCAGGCTTTCGCCCACGTCACCCACCATCGAGGCTTCCTACAAATTATGAACAACAATTATTTTTGCTGAAATTAAACGTGGAAAGTTCCTCTTTAGATGAGGTTCTCCACATTCCCAGCACTTTAATGGCTCGCGGGAGCTATTCCCAAACTTCTTCGTTTCCAGATTTGTCAGTTTATCGCTGCTTTGCGTATTTGGGTGATTGGAGTGAAAATTCTTTCTTGGAAATATTTTTGCTGCATTCCGATAAGGAGTTGGTTGGTATCCTTTCTTCCATTGGTTCATTTGATCTTGTTTCTTATCCTTCCGGGCTTTGGGAAACTCTACGTGCTATTTATATTGGTCATAGCACATTCGTTCTTTCCTGAATACTTCACTCAAGGATTTGGGGTTGTCAAATTCAATTTTGTCCCTGTAGGACTGTGGTAAACAACTTAAGAATTGCTGGATTTTTACCTTATCCTCCCGGATGTATGGTACGAACCTTAGTAGTTCTAGAAATTTATTTATAAGGTCCTCCATCATCATCTGTCCAAGTCATAACTCATAAAATTCTTTCGTTTTCCTTTCATAATAGTTTTCATAGAAGTATTTTCTCTTGAAATACTTCTTAAAGTCAGACCATTCCAACTGTTCCTACTTTAGGCCCTTGGCCAATTTCGGGTCTTGCCACCAAATGCTGGCCTTCCCTTTCAAATTGTAGATGGCCATTTTGACCTTCATATTGCTGGAATAGTTGTAGATCTGAAAGTATTTTTTGATGTCCAACAACCATGCCTCAACTTCTTCTCCTGTTTTGGATTCTCCATCAAAGGCAGTTGGTTTAATATTTTAAAATTCTCTTTCAAGGTGGTCTATTTGTTTTCTTTTTTTGTCTGTTTTAGTTTTGTCCTTAGCTGAAGGTGTTCCTTCAAACGAATTGTCTCCTTTTTCTGTTTCTAGCCCAGAGTTCTTGGAGGCCCTTTTGTTGACCTCTTTGTCATGTTATCATCCTTTGGGATTTTCTTGGTCACTATACTATGCAACAGGACCTCATTTATCTCTTGTTGTTCCTGTTGTGCTTTCTTCAATTTCTCATTGTCTGCTTGAAAACCTATAGTTCAATAATAAGATTCATCATTGTTTCCATTACTTTCGTAGGAGATCTTCTGTCACTATTCTGTCTTGGATCTCCATGAGGTCCCTATTATGGATTTCCTTCCATTCTGATTTATGCATCATCCTCAGCTGCCATAATTCACACAAAACTAAAATGTTTTATGTTTGTAACAAAAAGGTTTATTAGTTTTGCATAGATCGAAATATGTGCTAAGCAACTAATGTGGCCCTGTTTAGGTCCAGCGTTGTAACCTTTTTCTCTGATACCATATGTAATGTACCTATAATTACCATAAAAAAAAAAATTCTTTGTGGTCCTATTTTTTCAATTAAATATAATCTTAACTCAAATCTTGCTGCAAGGAGATTAGACACTTCTTTCTCCCACATTAGTTATTACCAAGGCTATTTTACAAGTGAAATTATATGACTTTACCTTTTCCTCAAAATTCTTGACTCCTTCAAATCCTATAAGTGTTTCCTTCTATTTTATCCACATAGGCTATACTCCTGCCCTTAGCAGACTATACATATAAATATACCAGTGTGTTTATGAAACCATATATATATATATATATATGGCTAATGTCAAGATATCATTGTGCCACAAAATATTTACGCAACAACTTATATACATATATATAACTATTGCCAAATACATTACACCACCAAATATTTATGCAAGAATTCTTTATGAATAAACATAACTATTACTAAACCTATTGCGCCATAAAACATTAAGCAATAACCTATATCTATAATTCCATTGTCAAAAGTACTGTGCCAACAAGGCCTATAGTGAGATCAGTCTTATGAATGAACCTTCCATAAAATTCCGGAGTGGCCAATATGTTTTCTTTGGTAAGGTGGAAGAGAACTTAATGCACTCTTTGTTATCAATGGTGTTTTAGTACATGTGAATATCAGGCGTGAAGATGGTAGGTAAGAACTAGTTCTCACCTCACCCCTTTAGGGATATTCGTCATTTAACTTGAAATAACTTTTGGAAGGAGACTTCACTTTCCTTAAAAGAATTTCTTTAATTACCACGAGTCCAACCAAACTAACATGAGTAAACTGAAGTATCTGCCAACTCCATTTTATGTGGATTGAGACGGGATCAACTTTGGGATATGGTCGAGGAGGTGTAAGGATCCTTCTTCCAGAGCATTTAAAACATTTTGATAGAAAACCCTCAATATTATCACAAGTTTAAAGTCTCCTTCTGAAATCTTTCCACCTTTCCCTAGCGACAATACTGAACTTACGAACTGCCATTAAGCATTCTCAGACTAGTAGATGGATGCTAGGGCTACCATTTTCATTAATCTTCTTTTGACATCGACTCTGTGTGTTCCCCTGCAATTAAGTTCGAGTTACCAGACCATCTTTGTAACTTCTTAATGCCTAAGTTGTGGACTCGTTCTGGAGCCAAACGTTTTTGGGTGGGCCTCTACCATTGGGAATCTACACAAATAAGGTAAGGTTATCTGGTTTGTTTCTTTAGAAGTCTTATGTATTAAAAGAAACCATTTTGGTTACTGAACCGTTCGATTTTATTAAAATTTCTTTATTTCTCTACCCATGTACAATTTCATTTCCAACTAGGTTATGGGTAAACCACACAAAACTCTTCTCTTCATTGGATATTTTAACACTATAATAATAATTGTATGATAACAAGGTTTCTCTTTTTAGCATGGGTGAGATGATGGAGACCATCATTTTCTAAGGGGGGAGGAATGATCTGAATTTTAGGGTGTATATGGTCTAAAATTGGATGCAAAATTCATAAATCTATAAAGCTAATGTATTGTCCATATATATCAAGGAGATTCACACCTCTTCATTAATTAATTGGGCTAACAGGTTGTCCATATCGGTCAAAGAGAGTCCCACCTCTCCATTATTGTATCGGGTTTTATTTTCCACTACTTAGTTAGATGGGTAGTTAGATCTATTATTACAATAGTAGAGACTCATTAATGAGATTGTTCCATTATTGTATCAGGTATTGTTTTCCACTACTTAGTTACTTGGGTATTTAGATCTATTATACTAACAATAGAGACTCATTTAATGAGATCTTTTTGACTTTGTCCAATGGACCATTTTGTAATGCTATATAAAGGCCTATGAAGCCTTATCATAATATCAAGTTACTCATTTTAGCTTCTCTCATATTTTTTTTATTGTTCATTGTGATATTAATTATCTCTTAGTGATTTACTGGTAATTAATTTTAGAGGTGAGGCTCCTCTTTGACCCTCACTTGCTGAGTAATAATTTACATGTTTTTGTCCATTCTTCTTTTTATGAAATATTGGAATGTTTAACCTCCTCCTCTCTTGGCATACAATCCATCCATATCTCATCCCCCAAGATCCATATCACTTGTTGATAATCAAACATAGAAAAGAATTAAGGTGTTGAGGAGAAATAATGACATAGATTTATGCAGGAATGAATTTGAAGAATTTTGTAAGAAATGTGGTATATCAAGGAAGAATAATACTTCATATAAACCTCATCGAAATGGAGTTGCAGAAAGGATGAACATGACATTGATGGAAAAACCAAGGTGCATGATCAACGGTGTTGGGTTAGGGAAAGAGTTATGGGCAGAGGAAGTGAGTACTACATGTTACCTACTCAATAGATTACCCTCATCAATGCTCTATGAAAAGACTCCAAAAGAGGTATGGAATGGTAAGAAACCTTATCTCACACATGTTAAGGTATTTGGTTGTGAGGCCTATGTTCATGTTCCAAAGGAAAACAAAAGTAAGCTAGATAAGAAGTATTAAGTGTGTATATTTATTGGGTATAAAGATGGTCTCAAAGTTTATAAGCTTTGGAACCCAAAAAGTAAGAAGCTTATGTATATCCGAGATGTGGTATTTATAGAAATGAAGGATGTTGTTAAATAGAAAGTCCTACCAAGTTAGGAAGAACCAGAGAAAATAGAGTTTTGATTTTAAAGGGTGATGAATCCGACTCTACAAAATAACAATAATTAGAAGAAGAGGATCCTCATACTCTAGTATTGAGGAGATCGATCCGATAAAGAAGGTTACTAGAAAGGTATACTCCAACTGATTTCCATACAAATTTTTCTTTTTCTATTACTGATGATGATCCTAGAACTGTCAGGGAGACAGTGGATTCAAAGGATGGAAAACTATGGAAAAAGGCCATGGATGAAGAAATGGCATCTTCGAATCTAGTGGATTTTCCGACTAGAAGAAACCCCATTGAAAACAATGGGTATTTAAAAAGAAGTTGAATGAAGAAGGAAAAGTGGAGAAATACAAAGCTCAGTTAGTAGAAAAGGGTTATTCCCAGGTTGAGGGAATTGATTTTCATGAAATTGTTTCTCATATTTCCAAGTTAACTTCTATAAGATTTTTGTTATCTATTGTTTTTGGATTTGATTTTGAAATAGAATAGATGGACGTGAAGACATCATTTGTACATGGGGATATAGAATAAAAAATCTATATAAAGCAGCCAGAAGCTTTGTTGTGAAGGGAAAGAAGAAGCTGATATGCAAGATGAAAAAGTCCGTGTATGGTTTAAGACAATCACCAAGGATGTGGTATCAAAAAATTGATACTTATATGTTGGGACTTGGCTTCACAAGAAGAAAGTAGGTTCATTGTGTGTATTTTAAATTAATTGGTGATCATTTTATTTATTTAGTATTATATGTGGATGACATGTTGCTGATAGGAAACAACAAGGAGATTATCCATGATGTGAAAACTCAGTTGTCATCTAAATTTCACATGAAGTATGTCAGTGCTTCAAATTTCATTTTTGGAATGGAACTTAAAAGAGATCGGAAAAAGAGGAAACTCTAGTCAAATTAGAGAAAATATGTCGAGACAATATTGGAGAGGTTTAATATGCAAGAGTGTAAACGGGTCAAGGTCCTTATTTCCGTTGGTGTATAGTTATATGTAGATCAGTGTTCCAAGACAAAGGAAGAGGAGGAGGACATGTCTCATGTTCCATATGCGAGTGAAATTGGAAGTTTGATGTATGCAATGGTCTATATTAGACTTGAAATTGCACATGCAATGAGAGTTTTGAGCAGGTATATGTCAAAACAAGAGAAGGAATATTGGACAACAATAAAAAGGATTTTAGGTATTTGCATAGAACTGTTAGCTATGGACTGTGCTACCAAGGAAGACTAGTATTGGACAGATTGTTGGACATACATGGCTTTGTGGATGCAGACTGGACTAGAGATATGGATCATAGGATATCTACAGGCGGGTATGTGTTTAACCTATTTGGAGGAGAAATCAGTTGGATGAGAAAAATAAGGGTTGTAGTGGCACTTTCAACTACATAAGTTGAATACATGGCAACCATTCATGCAAGTAAGGAAGTATTATGGTTACAAATATTTTGTTCATGTATTGGGTTGGTACAACAAGCTATAATGATAGATTGTGACAATCAAAGTGCAATTTTTATGGTGAAGAACCCGACTTATCATTCAAAGACAAAGCATATTGATATTCAATATCACTTTGTGAGATATATGATTGAAGAAAAGAAAGTGTTGTTGATGAAGTTGGACACTTTGAAGAATGTTGCAGGTTGTTTAATAAAACATGTGAGCACTAAGAAGTTATCTTCATGTAAAGGATCCATGTGAATTTTTTCCTTGGATTGTTGACTATGTAACCCTGTAACCCCCTGTAGGAAAAGAAAACAAAAAGTGGGAGAATGTTGGGTATGTGTTATATTCTTTGCACGACTAGACATAGTGTCTACTACGTTGCATCGGGCGTGCAAGGGGGTTTGAGGTGGAGATGTTACACACCCCTTTGAGGGTTGCAGGAGGGAGATAGCCCCCTTGAGTGGGGCTTCAAGGTAAGTGCTCCTAATAAAAAAATTTACATCGGGAAACGTGTCAAATTTTTTCCCCATTTTTTGCATCACCCCAATTATTGTGTGTTTTTTTGCCACATGGTTTTTACCGATGGTTTTCTATTTCCAGTTAAGGAATTATGATTGTTGACTAATCTAGGTTATTGGGTTAGGGTTTTGGATGCCTTTGGCTCCTATATGTATATTGCATTGTAAATAATGTATCACTATGAATGAATAAAGAATATCTTGGTTTTCCCGGTTTTGGTTTCCAAGGGAAGAATATTTGTGTAATGTGTGTATTTTTCCATTGTATCTTTTATGTTCTTTTATTGAAAACCTATTTTCAATAAAATATTCTACAAGGTTAAAATCTACATTTGGTATCATAGATTTGTTGGCTTCAGGGTGATTCCTTTGTGGTCAAGGGTTTGGCTTGGGACTGTGATAAGCCTTTTTACAGTGGGAGATCTATGGTATTGATTTTTTAGGTGAAAATAAATGATGAGAAATTTGAAAATGGATATCGAGAAGTTTAATGGGAAAAGTTTTGAGTTGTGGAAGCTCAGGATGAAAGATTTGTTGGTGGATAAGTTGGTGAAGTTGTATCACTCTAAGTCCCTAGTAAATAAACTATTCCAGATAAATAATTTGTATCACCTGATGATGAGAGATGGAGACTCGGTGGCAGAGCATTTGAATGCCTTCAATA
>JASDQU010372778.1:52317-67176 GCA_032191745.1 Picea mariana
AGCGACATGAACAAATAGTGGCAGTCCAATGTTGTCTTTCATGCTTACTACACTCAGTTGAAGAATGTCATTTAGTCTACACCGTGCATCACACCCAACATGTTTCATAGGTTTATACCTTTGATGAAATTCAATGCAGATCGTCACTTCACCTACATCACAGTGCGCGCAGATGAGCACAAACAACAAATCCAGTCATATTACAAGCTGAAAGAAGATGACTTGGAGGAGATTACCAAGGAATGGTTGGCAGACCTCCTTGTTGCAGCAGATCTTGAAGAGATGTCTGACATAGATAGCTCTGAAGCTATGTCAGATATGCCAGGACCATGCATGACTAAGAAGGATGTGGAAGTTCAAGATATCCACAGCATATCCACGAAGACTGCTTCGCTGTCACCTACGACGGGAGGTAATGAAGAAGAACTAGGGGGCACAAAAGTTGAGCAGAACAAAGGCGAGGTTACTCCACCTAGAGATGAGGAAGATCCCTCCAAGAAAAGGAAGATTAACCCATCCAATCCCTCATCCAAAAAGAAAGCTAAGTCCACCTGGACCATTCTTAAAACTACCCTTACACAGAATGATTTTGACTTCTTAATTGTCACACTGAATGATGTTTCACTAGAGCTTGTAGAAAAGAAAGAAGCAAAGAAGGAGGAAATATTCCGCCGGATCACGAGCGAACTCAAAGAAGTGCAAAAGACACTCTGGTCCAACCAAGAAGTTTCTACGGCACCCTTAACAATGGAAATACTAGGAATAGATGATGAGCCCACTCAATTACACTAGATCACTGAGAAAGTTGAAGCTCACCTTCGACGAGCTCAATAAGACATAACACAAGCCACCCAGGCTTTGGCACAAGCCACCATGTTTACGCCATGTCCAGTCAGCCTGTTTTGTCAGAGAGGTCTATTTCTTTCCGCACTTCCTATTTTAACGATCCTTGGACCCTACCTTCCCTCGACTACATCTTGTTAAGGTCATTTTCATGAGGGAATGGCCATGCCACTATCGGTAGCGGAGATAATGTATCAAGTTGTTCTTAACTCTTCTATCGATCCTGATCCTATTACCTCGGATGAGGAGGATCCTATTCTTAAGCCCGTGTGGGCCATTTTTTTGTCTTTCTCACATGACTACCTAGATGAGACTTTTCCCTTGGAGGAAGCCATCATCGAAGCCCTGAATGGTTTTTAAAAACCCTGGGATGATATGCATCATCGCTCTTCTTTTCTCCCAGATCTTTCTAGAATCGAACAAGATGACTTTCGATCTACTTTAAGTGAGATATTCAGTCACGTTGTAGTTCCACTTGATATGGACGACATTTATGTCGAAGGAAATATGGTGAGTATCTCTCCTACTGTCACAACCGATCTTCAAACTTTAAAGATCCCTCAACATATCTAGTAAGATGACCGATGACATGTATGATACCAAGCTAAGATTTACATTATCGTCGGTGACACTTTGTATCATCAAGGAATAGAAAATATCATGTGCCTTTGTTTAAATCACAAAGAAGCTGAGTCAGTTCTAAATGATTTCTACAGTGGGGCTTGTGGTGGTCATCTATCTGGGCTTACAACAACCCAAAAAAATTTGCGAGCTAGTTATTTCTGTCTGTATATATTTAAATATTTCGTTGAAGTAGTTAATAAGTATCACCCCTACTAGGTGTTCACTCAAAAAATTCACTCACATCCAACCCCTCTTCACCCAGTCATTATCGTCGGTCCCTTCACCAAGTGGGAGGTGGACTTCGTGGATTGCAACCCAACTTCGGCTGGAGGGCATCAACACATTATCGTAGCCATAGACTACTTTACTAAGTGGTTCGAGGCCATGCCTATAGTTATATATGACAGGAATATTTTTTCCTTCTTCATATTCAATCAAATTATCGCCAAGTTCAGTATCCCAAGTGAGATTGTCACTAACCATGGAAGTCACTTTTAGAATGAAATGATGAAAGAGCTAGAATCCAAGATTGGGTTTGAGCATGGTCATTCTTCCCCTTACGACCCCTAGGAAAATGGACAGGTAGAGGTCATCAACAAGTCTCTCAAGACCATTTTGTAGAAATTTTTCAGCTAGAACAAGTCTGACTGGCATATTATGTTATATCCCGCACTCTGGGCATACTGAAACTCGGTCAAGAATGCCACCAGATTTTCTCCTTTCTAGTTAGTACACAATGTGGAGTCGATATGACATGTTGAATGTGAAATCCATTCTCTTATATTGGCAGTCTCTCTCCTCCCTAACACTTTCGATCTCGATCGATGCCTCATACACCTAGAGAGCCTTGATGAGCATCGTCGACATGCCTCTATGGCTATCGAGGCAAATAAAAGAAGTTTCAAGTTCCAATACAATAATTTTGTCTATCCTTGATTGTATGTTGAGGGTGAACTGCTCCTTTTATATGATCAAGCCAAAGAACCGCTGGGGGAAGACAAGTTCAAACCCATGTGGCACGGTCCCTATATTGTGCGACGTGTCTTAGAAAAAGGAGCCTATGAATTAGAAGATTATGAAGGGAACATGTTGTCCGAACCCATGAATGGGATATACTTGAAAAGATATTATGCTTGAACCCCAATATTGGGATTAACTCTTTGTATACTAATGCAATTTAGTGTATATATATTTTCCCTTTATTTTTCATCTTCATCTTGTTTATCGAGTTTTCCCTTGGGTTTTAGATGTAAATGGAGTCCTCGGTCTACTTAGGATTCATAGAAAGAGTCAGTCGTCATACACAAAACTTGGCTTCCACCATTTGGATGGTTTACTCACCTGAGGGTCTACTGGTGTCTTCAGGTGGTGTATGCATAGGGCCATCCATGAATGATGTGGCTGAATATAGCGTCGTTATAGAAATTTTTTGTGATGCTATTTTACATGGTATTCTCTCTTTGGACGTTTTCCTGGATTCCCAGTTACCATGTGCGTGATCCTATGTTACTCTAATGATTCCTATAGGTACGCCTTTTAGAGTGACAGTTTGATTTTATTACTTCTCATCACATACCTAGGAGCTCTAATTATGTATCTGATGCTTATGCTAATTTCATTTTAGATTGGCATTTGTCACAAAACTAAAGAAAAGAAAACAATCTCACCAATGTACACACTGTACTATAAGTAAAGTCGAAGAACCTTGTTTTATATATATATTTCAAAAAATATGATGTTTATAGTATAAAATTGGGGCCAACACCCTCAATACACATATACAATCGATAATAAAAAATCCACGACATCTATGCTTGTGGCGTCATATGCATGTCGTGATAAAAAACTATGGAGTTTGTGAGACGCCAAAAGAGTCACACCCAAGTTGTGAGCACACCAACCACTTATCGCTGTATGGCCTCCGACATATGCTCTACCTAAACCATCGAAATCTTATGTGTCAAATGAGACAGGTTTTCCTACACATTTTCAAGGATTCTCTCTTCTTCTCCTCTCGTCACCTCATCTCCCCAGTTCCTCCAACGATGTCATGGAAGCTCGTCCGGTTGTTGTGGACCTATGTCTGCTTCACACAAGTGTCTAGTTAGTACTTAAGCATCATCCAAAATTTTTTTTTTTTTACTATACAAAAACAGAAAAAAATGAAATATTTAAAAACTTTGACATACCTATGTCCCCTTAGGTGGTCCCTGGTGGAAGTGGCATGTCAGGGTCCCCTCTGAAGTTGATCCTTGCATAGGGGTAGTCATCTAGATAAATGACTTGTCGCCTTCACCAGTAAAAGAAATCGTCGTTGTAGGGTGTGGTAACCCTACCTCCCCCCTTCCGTCTCATTACCTTGGTCCACCATGCCATGGCTATATCGTGATGTCCTCAAGGAATGATCTCGACTCTAGGTCTCAAACCTGGAACTCACTCAAAGAAAAAACTACACAAGATAGATGTAAACCCGAAGTTCCTCTTATAACCCTGTTTGCATTCTATCAACTGGCTCTTCATATTAGCCAGTAGTGAGGTGCACGAATCATACAACATGGGTCTCAAAAACTTTACATAATAGAAAAAGAGCGGTCTCGATGCTTGGTGCAATGAAGTCGATCTTGTGATCCCGGTCAAAACAAGGACAACAATCTTTAGGATGAGATTGTTTATCGCTCGGATGGGGAGTTGACTCCCAACCTTCTCATTCCCTGCTATACGGTGAGCATCTATGTACTCTTCTATATTTATACCACTCCCGTCTCTCTGGGATTTGAGGTTCACCATCTCACCTTGACGTGACAAACTAGTGAAGAAGTATATATCCTCGACTTCAATCCTCAATGGTTTCCCATCGCAGTTGAAGCTCTCATTGTCTGGATCCCAATAATCCACGAGAAAATGTAGCAACCTCACTTGGGCCCTCATCCCTTTGAGTGCCCAAAATTTGTACAACTTGCATATTTTCAAGGCCATTTGGGCCCTCAAATCTCTTTCCACAACAACATCTACCTCCTCATGTTCCCTTTCCCTCCATTCTAGCACCATCTTGCTAGAGAAACATCAATTTTTGAGTTAGAAACCATCAAAAACCTTTTTATGGACTTGTACGTGGGATACAACATTCACAGTCATGTATAGGGATAAGTACATGCAGCCTATATTTTACACAGTCGTGTATAAACTCGCGTATACATGACCCGATGGGTGGTATCCCACGTACACTGAAATACCTAATCTGTGCCTTAATTAACTCAAATTTTGAAACCTAAATAAAAAATTTAATCCACTAGAAAGGAAGAGTATGGGAAGAGGAATTACCTGGTCTAGATGGTCTCTGATTCCCTCACTTGACTCTCTCGCAATCACCAATTAAATATCAGAGGTAATTTGGTCCAATTTTCACTATTTGGGTAAAAACATCAAATGACATAGTAAAATTTGGTTTTTGTTACTATTTATAGCATTTTTTACCCACTTTATATAGTTTTGGATCGTATTTTCGCCTAATGGACTAATACAGCAATGGATTGAGTTAGTTTTAGTAGTTTTCACCAGGGATTCTTGCAGTTTTTAGCGTTATGTTGATTGTTTGTAACTACGAGCATGTATTTTCGCTACCCAACATATAGGATAGGTATCCATTCCATCATGCACACTTTCATTATCCTATAGCTGTCACTCTTATGCCTTAGGTACGAACCCATTTCTTAGTGATACATAACCCTCTAGATGCTATAAGATGTGTCATTAGCAAATGGTAGAGACTTACCAAAAATGGGTACCCTAGTTAGATCCTTTGCTCCATTTGGTGCCCATGCAGAGCATTTTTCCATAGGATTAAGAGTCCCTTATAGATAATACATAAATTTATGATGAGCCTCATTTATCACTCATAAACATGTTTACCTATACCTAGAAGAATCCCAAGCGAGTTTTATTTAATCTCTTTTTCAACTCATTTTCAAAAAGTGAAAAGATTGTCGAGTGAACTTGTCTCTATCACACTCATAAATTGGATTTGAAAGGACGTCTATTTGGTACAATTTTATCCTTTTTTCACACCAAATAGACTAAGATTATGTAAAAGGACATTTTTTGGCGTTAAGCTATGATTGCATCTCATTCCCCTACTTGCAGTATTGAGGCTATAGTCGGTTCTCGATTTGCGTTATAAATTTTTTTCCTCGACAGTTTTTCATCCTCAACCAAGTAGAGCCTTGTTTATATCCTTCACAATTTGACAACCTACACCCAGGAGGTAAGATTCCCCCGAGTGTCCATCTCCCACATGTACCTCCTTGCATTGAGCATAGGTATGTTCCACTGTTGGAACTAGTTTTTCTTATTTGTGACACTCGTTTCCTCCATGGTATCATAGAATTCATTTGACTATGAAAAAACAAAAAATATAGGTGGGAAGGGAATATTATCTTATATTGGAAACAGTCGTGTCACCTTTGAACATAGAAAAAAATTATTGAGTCCACTTGTCATCATAATTTTGGGTTTAGCATGGCCTTAGGAAGTTGAGCTCATTACAAAGAGTTTTCTCCACCAAATGGTTACTCTTCCAGACCCTATGGAGAGTTTTATTGATGCCTTCTACATCTCATGGTTTCATCATTAATTCTATGTTGTCGGAGTCGTCCATATGTCTCATGCTCTTGTTTAAAGGATGTTTATCAACCTGTGTCGGCCATTCCTCAAAACTCTTGACTTTTCATGTCATCCATACCCTCAGTTTGTCTCAGAATCACATGATGTTGTAGTCTTATTCACACCCTGGTCTTATTTTCATCATTGGTAGGTAACCATGAACCCAACAGTCGACATTTCATCATTGGTCATTGACTGGGTGATTTCCCTTGTGTTTGATGAAAATACATCAATTCACACATTGGGATTCGTGGATTGTCTTGGATTCCATTACCCTTATTGGTGGTTTCATCACCTTTGTCAGCAGTTTTCCTCATTGGCTTCTATTTAGAGGGTCATATTTATGTACCTCTTTCACTTGGCACACATGAAAGATGCACATGGTTGTTGGTTCATGAACATGTTATTCGTCTAATTTCCTCCAAATCATGAAGCTCTTGCTTTGTACCTCATGTTGAATGATGAGAGATGCCTTAATTCTCTCCTTTCAATGGGTCTCCTTCCATTGACTTCATCTCATCTATTCTGGAAATGAGACCTAGAGCCTTATGAGTACCTAGAGGCTTGCAGTCATTAGTGGCAAGTTCTCTCACCATCGATAGTTGGGAATACATCAATGTCTCTTGATCAATGGATTCTTCAAGAGTTCGACCCTGACTCATTTATTCACACTTGTAATAATGTACTCAGTTCCTTGATACCTACTTTCATCATCGGTAGGTTGTCTCGCGTTTGTTAATGGTATACCTCAATGAACGGTAATAAAAAAAAGTCTCATTGTGTTCAACCTCAACTCATTTATTCACACGATGTAGACTTGCACATTTGGTGGATTGTGTAGAAGACTTGAAAACATTAGTATGTGGCCACAACTTTCCTGAGTTGTTGTTGTTGATTAAGGTTGGTTTTCATTGATGTCAACCCTTGAAGAAATCCCTATAGCACAAGGTTTGGGTAATGGAACCAAGATTGTTTGATGTAAATATGACTCATTATTACCTTTTCATGGTTGATAAGAAGTAAAAATGGATGGACTACAAAGTTGTCCCCTTATGGTGAAATCCCTCATGGGAAGATTCTTTTTGGAGTGAGAAAACCCATGTTTATTTAAGGAATACTGAGATAAAGGATAATGAATTTGTGAGTGAAACTATCCTAGATGGATAGTTCCTATCATGTCGTTTCTAGTGGTATGTGGAACATCACATAACTCCTCACGGTTAGAGAGTTATGACCATATGAAGTTGGAGAACCCTCATGAGTCTTATAGAAGCCCCCAAGAGTCAAAGTGCTTTGCAAAAATGAATTATTTTAATTGAAGAAGCCCTAAAATAAGGAAAGTGTAAGGCTACATGAAGATATAAATAAGATACAAAGCTCACTCATAAGACACACACTTATACATATTGTATATCTATTTTCTTATGTAAATTTTCTTGTAAATACTTGTGTATACATATGAAGTGGCGAACGTCTGAGGTAGCACGAAGGGTCGACAGTGAAATTCTTGGATTTATAGAAAACCCTATTTTATGGTGCGTATGCGGGCTGTTTGTGTATAGGGTGAGTATACACAAGTTTTCTGTGTATAGGGTGCGTACAATACATAATATCCATGCGGGATGTCTATGTATAGGGTGTGTATATGCGGGCTGTCTATGTCTAGGGAGCGTACATGTTGACAAAGTCATGGAAACTTGAGAAGATGAAGATGAAGAGGTTCTAGATTCTAGGATCAAGCTCCTAGGAAGGTCTAAAGTGCTCAGATACATCAAATCCATCCATTGGTTCAAAAGGTATATCTTATTTCTATGAATAGTTGGATTTTGATGTATGCATGAGGAATAGCAATGGAGATTTGAGGATTCTCCCAAGAAATACTAGTGGCTACATGTGATATTATGCATAAGTCAGATCTACAAAATTACAGTGTTGGTATGTTCATCATTGATACTTCTTGTGAGGCACATCTTGTATTTCTTGGCATATGGCTAAGGGTTTTTATGGTACATGGTTGAGAGCTTGTATTTGTGTAGTAGTTGATGTATTGAGAGACTGACTATCAGAAAGGGGTTGATGACTAAGATCATGTGAGGGATATTATACTTGTTCATGATTACAGATACCTACATGACACGTGACTAGAGAGAGACATACTTGCCTTGATTAAAGGTTATATATGAGGATGCATGCATAGGGTACAATTACAGTCTAGATACAGTGACAGGTTATAGATCTATGTGAAAGAAGTTACAAAAGGTCAAAAGTTTTCAAGAAAAGGAAACCCTAGTTTTCAGAAGGAATATGTAGGCTACATAACAGTTTGGTAGCGTACATATGTAGTCTACATAACAGATACGACGCGTACATACGTGAGCTGCAACACTATAGATTACATATCTGTTGTAATTTTTGTAGATACTTGTTTAGTTGAGGTACAGATTGATTACATGGAAGTTGTATATATTGGATATAGGTCAGTGGTATAGGTTGATACAGTTGTACAACAGTCATAGTTTGATAGTGGTTCCATCATTCTACTTCTACTTCAGGGTGGTTGGACAGGGCAAGGACAGGTGGTTGGAGCCACCTTCCAGTTGTAGCTGGAGAACATAGGGGGTTGTATCCTCCTTCTAGTTGCAGCTAGAGAATTGAGGATTTGGAGCTTCCCTCAGTTTGTAGTACGAGAAACTAGGGGGTTGGAGCCTCCTTCCAGTTGCATCTAGAAAACAAAGGAATTTTGTGCTTCCAATACATGTAATTCTTCAAGACATATAAGAAAAATCATTCTGTGGTTTTCTCTCGATTTGGGTTTCCATGTAAAACACTGGTGTACTGTTTATGTGTGTGATTGTTCATTTCTTATTTCTCATTATTGGATAATAATTATACATTGATATAACACTCAGATTATTTGGAGAAAAAGGATTATAATTACTCTATTACTGATTCACCCCCCCTCTCAGTAATCCAACAATTGGTATCAAAGAAGGTTCCTTTAGAAATCAGAAAAACCACTGAAAGGTATATCATGGAGAGTACCAACTCATATAAAAATGGAATACAATAGTTTGACGGACATATGTATGCTTTTTGGAGCATAAGGATGAAGACATATATACAGGCACAGGGATTTGAAATTTGGAAATCAATTGTAGATGGATACACAGTACCAACTGTTCCACCAACAAATGCAAAGCAATGAAACTTGGTCAGAATAATTCCAAAGCCACAAATGCACTTTTGAATGGTCTCAGTGATACGATATTCACCAAAGTTGCACACTGTAAATCTACTAAAGAGATTTGGGACAAGCTTCGAAATATTTATGAAGGAGATACAAAAGTCAAAGAAACAAAGCTTCAAACTTACAAAGGTCAGTTCGAACAACTAAAAATGAAGGAAGATGAAGATATCACAGCCTAATTCTTACGAGTTGATGAAATAGTGAATGCAATCATAGGATTGGGAGAAGAAATTGAAGAATCTGTAATTGTTCAAAAGGTACTAAGATCTCTTCCTATGAGATTCAACCCTAAGATATCAGCACTAGAAGAAAAATCAGATCTAAACTATGTAAGCATGGATGAACTACATGGAATCTTCACAGCATATGAAATAAGAATTGAACATCAAAATCCATATGTAAAAGAAGCATCCTTTAAAGCATCCAAAATATCAAAGCAAAAGAAAAAGGAACAAGAATATTATAGAAGAAATAGTAACATCTCAGAAGATGATGAAGAAGTGGCCAACTTCGTCAAAAGACTGAGCAAGGGAACCAACGGTAGGTATAGAGGTAAGATTCCTTTATTTTGTTTTAATTGTGATGGTATTGATCATTTTTCTAACAAATGAACTCATAAGAAAAAGAGAAATGATGAAGGTTACTCAAAAGGAAAAATAACTACAAAGAAATATTTCAAGAAAAGCTTATACATCAAAGAAGACATCTCATCATCAGATGAAGATGAAATCAGTGACAGTGAGACAGGAAGAGTTCTATTCATGGCAGTAAAAGATTCTGACAAACCAGAATCAAAAGAAGAATATGAAGAAGCCAAAGAAGGATATGAAGAAGTCAAAGACAAAATTGAAGAGGTAGAAGTTGACTATCGAGAAGAAATAATGTGTGCCATAGAAGTTATCAGAAGAGAAAAGAAGAAAAACAAGAAACTACAAGAAGAACTAGACAAGAAAAAGGATACTCGAGAACTAGAACAAATGATCACAAAATTGAAGGTTCAAATACAAGAAGATAGAATAATTGAAGAAGCACTCAAAGAACAACTAGAAGAAAAGGACAAGATCATTGCAAACTTGGAGGCAGAGATTGTCACACTAATAAAGGATATTCAAAAGAAAAATATAAAAAATAGCTCAAAAGTTCTGGATGACATTATCAACAGTAAAAATTCTCATCTTGACAAGTCTGGACTTGGATACAATTATATAGAAAAGGGATCAAGCTCCAAAACAACAGACAAAGAAACAAATCCAAAAATCTATGTAGAAACAATCAAAGGGGAGAGGAAGATACACAAGGAAGATTACAGGGACACTCCTCCACTGACAAGATTCATATTTCAGAACCAACAACAGACAGATAGGCCTCAAGAAGAAGAAGGATTCATAAGAGCACCTCCTTTCAGAAGGTCTTCAACTCCGAGGTATCAAACTATATTTTTTGGTTTATGTTATGCATGTAATAATTTTGGACATAAAGTTATGAATTGCAGAGCTAACAACAAGAAAAATAACAACTTTGAGATTCATACACAAAGGGGTTATTCAAGAAGACCTAGTGAAACACAAAGAAGAAGTTACAACAAGTTTGAATCTTTGAGCACTGAAGTGGAATGTTACAAATGTAACAATTTTGGACACGTGGGCAAAGATTGTAGGATGACAGTCCCTCCTAAAGAACCTCAATGGAATAACAACAGTCATAGACAAGAACCTCATAAAATGACATGGATAAGAAAGCAATATCAGTATAGAAATGAAGAATGCACGGTCTCTCTACAAGATAAGTAGAAGAAACATGGTTGGTATGACAGTGGGTGTTCAAAACACATGACAGGTGATAGAGACAAATTTTTTACATTTCAAAAGGAAAGAAATGGATCAGTCTCCTTCGGAAATGATAATTCATCCAAATTCATTGGAGAAGGCGCATTCTAAATTGGGAACAAGAATGAAAAGGCACAAACTGTTCTATTGGTAGAATATATGAAACATAATATTCTAAGTGTGAGTCAAATGTGTGACCAAGGTCATAAAGTTATTTTCGATTCACAAAAGTGTGAGATAAGAAGAGAAGGTTCAGGGAAATTGGTTGGTACAGCTGCTAGAACTTCAAACAACATATATGTGTTAAGTGAAATTGGAAATGAAAAGTGTTGTCTAGGAAAGGAAGATGAAATTTGTCTATGGAACAGAAGAATGGGTCACATGCATTTTGATAACCTTGTCAAAGTAAGAAAAAGAGAAGCAATCATAGAAATTCCCCATATCACGAAACCAACCAACACTTTATGTAAGCATTATCAACAACGAAAGCAAACAAAGACCAATTTCAAATCAAAGGAATATTCAACTACAATACCACTAGAAATTGTGCATACTTATCTAGTTGGACCAACTACAACAAAGGGCTTAAAATATGAGAGATACTTTATGTTATTAGTTGATGATTATACAAGAATGACTACAATTTGTTTTCTCAAGAACAAGTCAGAAGCTTTTGAAAACTTCAAGATCTACAAGAAAATGGTTGAAAATGAGATGGATTCAAGAATCAAATGCTTGAGATCCGATAATGGAGGAGATTTCACTTCAAAGGAATTTATGGACTACTACAGCAGTCATGGAATAAAAATACAATTATCCATTGCTAGGACACCTCAACAGAATGGAGTTGTTGAAAGAAAGAACATGATAGTACAGGAAATGGCTTGAACAATGCTAATGGATTCCAAATTGATAGATATATTTTGGACACAGGCAATTCATACAACAGTTCACATTCAAAACAAAGTAATGCTTAGAAACAACACTGATAAAACTCCCTACAAGCTAAGGAAAGGAAGACCAACAAATGTGAAGCACTTTAGAGTTTTTGGAAGCAAATGCTACATCAAAAAAGAAGATGGTAGAATGGGAAATTTTGACTCTCATGTGGAAAAAGGAGTACTTGTTGGTTACTCAAGTACAAAGAAAGCATACAAGTGTTACAATATAAGATTGAACAAAGTTGTGGAAAGCATGAACGTAACAATTGATGAAATAGGCAGACCATAATCAAAGGAAGAAGAAAACAAATCAATGGAACAACTTTTCAAAGAAGAAGCAGAAGATGAAGTAGAAGAGGAATATGAAGATAATCCGACAGAAATAGAAGAGCAAGTTCAACAAGTATCTCCAAAGACACCTAGAAAATGAGTACAGAAGAATCATCCTTCAGATCATATTATTGGAAACAAAGATGCAAGATTTAAGACTAGAAGAAAAATCCATTCACCAGAACAAGCACACCTAGCACTCTTATCTACAATTGAACCAAACTGTTTTGAAGAAGCCAACAAGGATGAATTTTGGAATAAGGCCATGGATGAAGAATTGGATCAAATAGAGAAAAATGACACTTGGGAATTGGTTCCAAGACCAAATAATAAAAATGTAATTGGCACAAAATGGGTTTTCAGGAATAAATTAAATGAATATGGACAAACTACAAGGAACAAAGCTAGACTGGTATGTAAAGGATATGCACAGATTGAAGGAATCAACTTTGAAGAGACATTTTCCCTAGTTGCCAGAATGGAAGCATTCTGTTTGCTTTTATCCTATGCATGCTCCAAAAATGTTAAAGTATATCAGATGGATGTAAAATCGGCTTTTCTGAATGGACAACTTGAAGAAGAAGAAGTATGCATTGAACAATCAAAAGGATTTTAGTTTTCAGAGAATGAAGATTATGTGTGTAAATCAAAGAAGGCCTTGTATGGTCTTAAACAGGCTCCTAGAAAATGGTACTCTAGATTGGATAAGTATCTACAACAAGAAGGGTTCAAAAAAGGAAGTGCAGACAACAACCTCTACATCAAGGTAAGTTAAGGTAATATTTTATTAATTGAAGTTTATGTTGATGATATTATTTTTGGTAGTGATGATGTCAAGTCAAGCCAGAAATTTTCAAAAGATATGCATAATGAATTTGAAATTTCGTTACTTGGAGAACTATCCTTCTTTTTGGGACTTCAGATATGTCAAAGAAACCAAGGAATTTTTATTTCTCAAACCAAGTATATCAGAGAAATGCTAAAAAGGTTTGGTATGGAAGATTGAAAACCAGTTATCACTCCCATGAAAACCAGTTGCAAGTTGAGAAAAGATGATGATTTGAGGCAATACAGATCAATGATTGGAAACCTACTATATGTGACAGCATCTAGACCATATGTAATGCAGGAAGTTGGACAGGTGGCATGATTTCAAGCAGCACCAAAGGAATCACATGTATTAGCAGTGAAGAGGATTTTCAGATACCTCAAAGGAACAAAAGATTTGGATTATGGTATCCAAAAAGAAAGGATCTATCACTTATTTCCTACACAAATGTAGATTGAGTAGGTTGTATTGATGACCAATGAAGCACCAGTGGAGCAACATTCTTCTTGGGTGAGTGTTTAGTATCATGGCTAAGCAATAAACAATCATCAATATCTTTATCTATAGACAAGGCAAAGTATATTGCAACAACATCATGTTGTACACAAGTTCTTTGGATGAAATAAAATCTGACAGATATACAGGTTGAGTATAATGAGCCCATTCCAATCTATTGTGATAATACAAGCACGATCAATATCTCGAAGAACCTGGTGATGCACTCTAAGATGAATCACATTCCAATAAAGTATCACTTTCTACGGGAGAAGGTTGCAGAAAAGAACATCAGAGTTGAGTATGTGGGAATGAAAGAACAAGTGCAGACATCTTCACAAAACCACTTCCACGTGAATCCTTTGAATATCTTCACCAAAGGCTTGGAGTTATTTCTACTCCAAAATGAATTCGTTTTGAATGCTTATCTTATTTGTCTTATATTTACACGAGGAATCACCATAAGAAGACAATTCAGTCAGGGGGAGGAACCCTGGATGGAAATATACCTTTTCCATTGATGACAAAGGGGGAGAGATTTATCAGATNACCTAGCACTCTTATCTACAATTGAACCAAACTGTTTTGAAGAAGCCAACAAGGATGAATTTTGGAATAAGGCCATGGATGAAGAATTGGATCAAATAGAGAAAAATGACACTTGGGAATTGGTTCCAAGACCAAATAATAAGAATGTAATTGACACAAAATGGGTTTTCAGGAATAAATTAAATGAATATGGACAAACTACAAGGAACAAAGCTAGATTGGTATGTAAAGGATATGCACAGATTGAAGGAATCAACTTTGAAGAGACATTTTCCCCAGTTGCCAGAATGGAAGCATTCTGTTTGCTTTTATCCTATGCATGCTCCAAAAATGTTAAATTATATCAGATGGATCTAAAATCAGCTTTTCTGAATGGAGAACTTGAAGAAGAAGTATGCATTGAACAATCAAAAGGATTTTAGTTTTCAGAGAATGAAGATTATGTGTGTAAATCAAAGAAGGCCTTGTATGGTCTTAAACATGCTCCTAGAAAATGGTACTCTAGACTGGATAAGT
>JASDQU010372778.1:73192-85326 GCA_032191745.1 Picea mariana
CCATTGGTTCAAAAGGTATGTCTTATTTCTATGAATAGTTGGATTTTTATGTATGCATGAGGAATGGCAATGGAGATTTGAGGATTCTCCCTAGAAATACTAGTGGCTACATGTGATCTTATGCATAAGCCAGCTCTAAAGAATTACAGTGTTGGTATGTTCATCATTGATACTTCTCGTGAGGCACATCTTGTATTTCTTGGCATATGGCTAAGGGTTTTTATGGTACATGGTTGAGAGATTGTATTTGTGTAGTATTTGATGTATTGAGATACTGAATATCAAAAAGGGTTTGATGACTAAGATCATGTGAGGGATATTATACCTATTCATGATTAGACATACCTATATGAAACATGACTAGAGAGAGACATACCTACCTTGAGTAAAGTTTATATATGAGGATGCATGAACATGGTATAATTACATTCTAGATACAATGATAGGTTACAGATCTATGTGAAAGAAGTTATAGAAGGTCAGAAGTTTTCAAGGAAAGGAAACCCTAGTTTTCATAAGGCATACACAGGCTACATAATAGTTTAGTAGCATACATACGTGGGATGCATAACATATAGGGCATGTACATACTCGGGTTGCAACACTACAGGCTGCGTATTCTTACTCTGGAGGAATTTTTCACTTCACATTGATTCTACATCCCTTTATCCTTTAAGTCTGAACACATTGTTCAACCCCAAGCTCTTCCCTTGTTGAGTGATAACTCCATTGTCTCTCTTACATGAGCTTGCCTTTGGTGGAGGATTGAAGTGGTGGAGGCCCATCTATAAGGAACTTAGTTTCTCGATTTCGAACCGTGCCGACACATAAGTCTATAACTTATTCACTTTTGTTGATTATATATTAATAGAAATACTCTTTTCTCATCCAATTGATATCTTGCAAATATTAGAATTATTATTCCATGGGCGTATTTGTTATGAATGTTAATGGATTATGTTATTGAATGTGCTAACATCATATATTATCACCATATGATTGCGTTGCTTGGTTGTTGAGGACTATTTGCAGGTGTATTGCTTTGGGTCAAGTGCTCAATGGTGGAATTTATTGAACGTCTGGACGAGGTAGGCCTTTTATCTTGTCTTTCTAGCATATTTTTTTATATAGAATACTTGAGAATAAAGTTGATTTCTCCAGTCATTTCCATCTGTTGTGGTTTTCCCCTAGCCATAGATAGATTTTCCTCATAACAAACATTCTCTCCAAACTTGTTCCTGAATTCTCTGTGTTTGTATCCACATTCCATTGAGTCAAATTCACCTCTGACACTACCTGGAAGATTCTTTCTCTTGAGGAATTTATCGAATCCATGACACAAGAGAAAACCAATCTCATCAACATGGGAAAAATCAAAGGCCCAAAGGTGCATGCACTTATTGTGCAATATGCCAGGCATTAATATCATAAATCTAAAGCTAAATACAAAAGGAAATCTCATGCAAATTAGAATAAGGAAGGGTACTCAAAACCTTCATCGATGTCGCTAGATCCAAAGGTGGAAAGGGAAGAAAAGGGAAGAAATGAACATAATGCCATAAAGAATTCCATCCACAATATGCATGCATGCAGAAACAAATAGATATAATGACTCAAATACTTCATCAAAATAACCTTGGAGATCGCATCCCTGAGGGTTCCAAGAAGAGAAATCCATAAGATCAGAATCCCAATAAAGGCAATTTTAGCCATGCTTTGATTGCCATAAACTCCTCTCCTGATGCTTGGATCATAGATTCAGGAGCCTCAGATCTCACGGCTGCCAAAAAAGTAGTCTATTCTTCATTGGATTCATGCAAAGGTCCTCCTATTCTGATGGGGGACAACTCTTCAGTAGAGGTCACCAGAAAAGGAAGGATTGAACTCACCAACGGAAGCTTCAAGAATGTGTTGCATGTTCCCAAACTTTCCGTCAATATTCTCTCCATGTATCAAATGAAAAAATTTGGCACCGGAAAGAAATTCATATTCACACCTAATACAGTGGAAATCTATGACATGAAAATCAATTCTAGGGTTTGTACCAATGACGTAAATCATCAATCTAGATTGTACACATTTTCTGAATTTACTAAACCAGATTCTTCTTTATTGCTTACCCATGCTCATGAAAGTCGTAGGATATGGCATGGAAAGTTTGGGCATTTCAATTTTAGATATATGCAACATCTTAGCAAAAAAATATTGGTTGATGGTCTACTAGACATCCATTTCTCCAAAGGAATCTATGAGGGATGTGTTCTTGGAAAACACCCTCAAGAGAAATTCGAGAAAGGAAAGACTCCACTAGCTTCCTCTCATTTAGATATGATCCATAGTGACCTCATGGGTCATTTTTTACATCCATCAATCAACAAAGAGAGGTTTGTTCTCATTTTTGTTGATGATTTCTCATGTTTCACATGGATTTGCTTTCTCAGGAAAAAATCTGAGGTATTTCAACACCTCAAAGATTTCAAAGCCCTTGTTGAGACATAGTCCAAAAAGAAAATAAAAATCCTCTGAAATGATAACATGGGAAAGTATGTTAATCATGAGATTCTGAATATTTGTCATGAGGAAAGGATTCAGTTGCAGAACAAATTTCCCTACACTCCATAGTAAAATTAAGTTGCTGAGCGGAAAAATAGATCTCTTAAAGAGATTGCATCTTGCATGCTACATGCAAAGTCACTACCACATAGACTATGGGTTGAAGAACTTAATTTTCCAACCTACATCCAAAATATATCTCCCCATAGATCTGTCAAGGATAAGACCCCCTGCGAGGCTTGGAGCGGCCTCAAAATGGAAGTGACCCACTTTCATATTTTCGGTTCACGTGCATGGGACCAGATTTCCTTTGAAAAGAGGAAGGCACTTGATCCACAAATAATTGAGTGTATTTTTGTTGGATACCCCGACAGTGTGAAGGGATATTGACTTATTGATGTTTCCTCAGACTAGCTCATTATTGAACAAAGTTTCCAATTTGAGGAAAGTGTCTCGCATGTACCTTAGAAGCCACATGTGGACACCTTCATTCTTCCACCTATCTGAGATGATGAGCATGCACATGTCGACTCTTCTTCAGATGAGAGTTTTCATTCAGAGGATTTAGATGATCCAGATATAGAGACAGTTGTTATAACCCTAAATTGCACTAGACATGCTTACCTAGCATCAAGCCATCTCATTTTCCTTCTTTGGCAAGCCACTACTGAACAACTTCTTAAAAAACACTCTTTTTGAAGGCATGGGTGCCCTGCTCCACTACTGCACGCATGTGTACACTGGATGACCCACTACAGCCCGCGTATACCTAAAAAGCACGAAAAATGGAAATTTCCAGATGAAACACATAGTTTTGGGTAATTTAACTAAACCGTTTGACTGCCCATAGTAGGTCACTCGACCAAATACCTATCCCTTTATAGCCTATAAAAGAAGGGGTGGGGGTCCCATTTGGAAGGACAGAAATCATAGCAAAGAAACTATACTCAATTTAGTATTCCCCTTGTCCCAACCTTTTGCAACTATTGTGTGAAGAGAAGCATATACAGAAGTAGTTGGAGCACAGTTGAAGAGGATTCCAGGACCAAACTCGAGGAGCAATGGTCGATCTCACCATTGTAAGGTTACTCTTGTGAGATTAATAAAAGAACTATTTTTCCCGTCCCACTATATGAGATTGTCAATATTTAAATTTGATTATATTTTGATAGAATCTCTAACCCATTAGTTTATAGATTATATGCATGTGGAGTTATTTGTTTGTCTTTTATGAATGCAGGTCAGCGTTGGGAGGAGAGTTGCAGTCAAGGAACGACCAAATGTTAAAGGGATCAACATCAAACATGGAAACTAAGGTATAGTAATTGGATCTCTTTAACCTTGTATTTGCATATGAATAATGGGGTTTATGATTGTGATGTTGGTAAAAAGTAGGAGACTTTAGGTCATTTCTGCATGCATGATAAAACACTTAATGCTAGTCCATAGGAGGGATTTCCCACCCACAACAGAATTGGCGACCGTACTGGGGATCTATAAGGTTTTTGGGGCTACTTGTTGGGTATTTTTAATTGGTTTTACTACCTTTTTTTTTCTGAGTTTCTGCAAAAGTTTGAGCTAGTAGGGATTCTGGTCTTCCATACCAGTACTCTCTTCTTCCTTCGCTTCACTATTTTTTCTTTTTTTAGGAAGCCACAGAGGCACACACAACCTGTAGAAGGTATGCCCCCGTATAAAAGCGCCCTGACTTCATACAGCCTGCGTACATACACTGGATGTTGAAAGATCAGTCGCGTGTCTGAGTCCAGAATTTTTTTTCAAACAGAGGTAGTCATTCTCTCTCCTGTCAAAAGTGATCCTTCTCAGGGGTTTTCTAGATCTAGTTCTGGTTTCTGTGATTACAATCTATAGCCTAGGTATAACCTCAGATTAGCTTTGTTTTCTCAAGTTTCATTGCATTTTCTTTATAAAAGTTTCTGTGTCTTCAAGGGATTCTGGTTTTCAATACCAGTACTCCTTACCTGTGTTTGACTACTTGTTTTTCATTTTTTGAGGAGTTGCAAAGGTGCATGTGGCCTGTAGTGGGCTTGCACGCATGCATACACACCTTGCCCTTAGACAAAATGCGTACATACGCTTGTTGTTTAAGTGTCAGTAGCGCGCCTATTGAGAAAATCTTTGTTAAAGAAGAGGCAATCATCCTCTTCCCTGTCAGAAGTCATACTTTTCAGGGGTTTTCTTGATCTATTAATGGTCTCTGTTATTGTAGTCCTTAGCCCAGGTTTGACATCAGTTTGCTTGTCTTTTTAAAAATATTTCTTGTGTTTCCTATCTTTTTAAACTTATTTTTAGCTTGAAATTTTAAGAAAAATGAGTTGCATTTTGAATTGTGAATTCATCAGTCTCTTTTAGAATCTTTGTTATTTTTTCTTTGATTGGAAGAGAAAAAAAAAAAAAAAACTTAGTTTGTTAGATCTCTTTCTTTCTTGGCATTTTCTTTGCATTGTTATTTGAAAAATAAAAAGAAATTAGCATAGCATTTTGTTTTCTTCTAATTTGAAAAGCATTTCAAAAGAAAAAATAAGAAAGATAATCCTTTTTGCTAGTGTTCTTATCATTTTCATTTTTTGCAAAAGTCTTAACAACATCAGTTGCACTACCACACCTTTTGATTAAATCAATCCTTAAAAAGAACGCTAATTTAAAAATAACTAGACTTTTATGTTTGTAGGGTCAACTAACTAGTTTAGGGTTAGGGCCTTGAATTAGGTTGGAGAGGAAACTCTTCAAGGCCGTTAAATAAAACATACAAGTCTGAGTTAGGGAGTGTAAAAGTAAAGTAATGTGGAAAATATCTGGGACCCCCCTCTAACACAGGGGCTAAACACGAGGTCGTGTGCGGAAAGGTAGCAGAAATAACCCCTCCAAATTCGGACCAATCGTAGTGGAGGAACACATATAGAGGGCTTGTCTTGGAATTCCATTGATCGCATTTTCCATGGAGCTTTGTGGGTCTTGAATCCATTCAAAGTCCTCAGTCGTCTTCCAAAACACTTGCTTTCGTTACCCTTGATAGCTTTCGGGATTGATACCCTGCTCATTGCGGTCCACCCGACTATCGACTGTACCCGCCTGATAGTTGTTCATGAGCTGGAAACCTAGTTGCCTTTACTTTAGGGACTTACACAGGTGACTGCGGGGGTATACTTCGGTACCTAGGGTAGACATCGGGCCACTCTTTGTAGGGTGCTTCCGTATTCGAGTTTCACTTGCACCGGTAAGTTGCTTTAGTGTTGGTTGATGTAATTGTTCTTCCAACTAGTTAGTAATTTGTTTGAGTTGCCTTTAGGAACTTTTAGTGCATGCTATGTGCTCCTTATTTTTCCATAGTGAGTTAGTTAGTCATGTCTTTGGGTCTCTTACCTAGGGTGGTAGACCGCCCACTCCACCGGTTGCGACAACTTTTCAGTCTTCCGCTTAAGAACGTGGAGCTACCTCTTTATGGGCATTGTTTTGTTAACATTGGTTTTCCACAGTCAATGTGTGAGACTTTTACAGTTTTGAACGATCCCACAAGAGGAGAACCTGTGCATAAGATATTCATGCCTAAATTTGTCAACCATACCAACAAAGGAACCCTTTTGAAAGGGGATTCTTGTGCTTTTCCTTCTTCGGAAACGTTGGTGTCCCTTTGATGGCCACTTTGTACATTCCTGGGTTGAATGTGGGATTACCAGCTTGGTTGGGTACCATTCCAAATGTCCCAAATGCTCTTGACACTTCTCAGCTAAGCACTTTATGTCATGGAAATAATGTTGATGTTCCTTCGTCAGCAAAGTCTTCTCCTCCTCCTTCTCCCACAACTGGTGAAAGTATAGTTACTAGTAACCGGAAGTCTAAACGAAGTAGAAAGAGGAAGAATAGGAAGAAGAAATCACCAACCTCAACGAGTCATGTTGGATATAGGTCAACAACCTATGAAAGTCACATTGAAGACAAACACCTAGCCTCTGTAATTCATGCTGAGGGAAAGCACCCACTCTCTACAAGTCATGATGGGGGGAAAAGTCCAGTCACTACTAATCTTACTGGTAATAGGTCTATAGCCTCTGCGAGTCATATTATCAACCCATCACCAACCTCTGCAAGTCATGTTGGAGATGTACAACCAGAAACTGCTATTCATGTTGGGGGAATCAATTCTGTTGAGAAACCTAGATGGATAGGATGTAAGCCTAAGTTCCCTTGTAAGCTTTGCAAGGGATATCACCTTACTCATTTGTGCCCTGGACTTCCAGAGGTTTGAAGATTGTGGACCCTGTCTACAAGATCTTTTGATTCTGAGTCTTCTGAGGTTTCCTCATAGTCTATTCATCCATTGGCTGAGAAATTGGTCATGTCGATGCTGTCATCAGCTGATCACACTCCTCTTCAGGGGGGTGAGGCACCTTTAGACCATGTAGTCTCATAGCCTATTCAACCATTCGTTGCGAAAGTGGTCATGCTGATGCAGTCATCGACTGATCCCACTCCTCTTTTGGGGGGTGAGGTGCCTTTAGACCATGTAGTTCTGCAACCTATTCAGCCATTGGTTGAGAAAGTGGTCATGCTGATGCAGTCATCAGTTGATCCCACTCCTCTTTTAAGGGGTGAGGTGCCTTTAGACCTCATAGTCTCATAGCCTATTCATCCATTGGTTGAGAAAGGGGTCATGTCGATGTAGTCTTCAGTTGATCCCACTCCTCTTTTGAGGGGTGAGGTTCCTTTAGACCTCATAGTCTCTCAGCTTATTCAGCCATTGGTTGAGAAAGTGGTCATGCCGATGTAGTCATCGGCTGATCCCACTCCTCTTTTGAGAGATGAGGTGCCTTTAGACCTCATAGTCTCTCAGCCTATTCATCCATTGGTTGAGAAAGCGGTCATGCTGATGCAGTCATTGGCTAATCCCACTCCTCTTTTGAGGGGTGAGGTGCCTTTAGACCATGTAGTCTCGCAGCCTATGTAGTCATTGGTTGAGAAAGTGGTCACACCGTTGCGATCCTCGGTTGATCCCACTCTTCTCTTGAAGAGTGTTGAGTCTACCAAAGTGGTCACGTTGATGCCGTCTTCGGTTCCTCTCTTGGGGAGTAAAGTGTCTACCGACTATTTTTTTATCATTTCTAGTTTCATACTTTCATAACAATGGGGCATTCCGCTCTCTCCGAGCACACCCCCTCCAAGCCCTAGGATGGTTTCCTTTGATTGGAATGATCTTGTTGAGCTTCATCTTCCTTATTAAGAACCTTTTCAAATAAGGTTTGAAGTTAATTCAACAAACATCTATCAATGTATCGTGGATGAAGGAGCCTCCGCAAGTATTTTATCCTCCTCGGTTTGGAAAGTCTTGGGATCTACCAAGATTGTATCTTATTCACATGAGATGCTGGAATTTGATAGACATCCTAGTGAATATTTGGGGGTTCTTCCTTAGTTACCTATCTCTTTAGGTGGGAAGATTGTCCATGTCAATGTTATAGTGTTGAAAGGCCTGTTAGATATCAATATGCTTATGGAGCGTGATTATGTATATGTTATGAACGTTGTGGTATCTACGCTCTTCTGGGTGATGCATTTCCCTCACAATGGAAGAATTGTCACTATTGACCAGCTGGCATTTGATAATCACCATCCTAATTAGGTGTTATTTCAGGCTACCCCTTTACATGTTCCTAGTGTTCATGTAGACTCTACCCCGCCACGGGTTAATTATGTGGGGTCTTATCCTCGATGTTCAATTTCTTCTGAGCAAGAACCTATGCAGTCATGTTTTCCCTCTTGAGACTTGGTCTCAACAATTGATCCATTGGTTTATCCAATGGGGGCATGGGAGCCCTTTCTTCACCCTCTTAGTCCAAGTGGCCTGGAGCATCCTTCTGAGTCTGATGTCATTGTTTGTAGATCCTCAAGCCCTCATGCTCATGATTCTTTGCTGATAGACTCTGCTAGTCCTAGCCAGAACCTCCATCATCATATGGAGTATGGTTAGTTTACTTCACCCTTTGGGACTGTCGACCCTTGTTCGCATGATTTCTCAGATTTTGAATTACCTTCAGATGAGGCTATCCTTGAAGCCATGACTACGGTTTCTATACTATGGGAGGACTTATACCATGGTTTGTGTTTTATTCCCTTTTGGGAGACTTTCCAAGTTGACTATCAAAGAGACTCTTGGACCGAGCCTAGTAGCGGGCTCTATCTGAACCAGTTTCATACATGAGTCGTAGCCCCCACAGGTTTTCTTTTAAGCCTTTTTTATACCCTCTAAAAATGAAAAGATTGTTGAGCGATCATGTTGACCTTCACGCTCGCTAAACTGAAATTTGAAGTCACATCTGTCTGGTAGTAGTTAACCCCTTTTTCGGTCTGGACAGTCAACTGTACGAACAAAGGTATACTCTAGGAGCTTCGGTTCCCTAGAAGAGTATTGTCAGGTATGATTTTAACACTTTTTCAGTCCTGAGGGACTAAATTTATGAGAAAGGAACCCCCATGAAGTCCATAGTTAATCTCTTTTCAGACTCCCTAAAATTGAAAAGATCATCGAGTGACCTTATTCCTTCACACTCATTAAAATGGTCCAGAAGAACATTCCTGACGAAGTCCATAGTTAAGCTTTTTTCAAACTCCCTAAAATATGAAAAAAATGTCGAGTGATCTTGTCTTTATCACACTCATTAAAATGGTTTTGAATGGATGTCTGGTTGGTGGTAGTTTACCCCTTTTTCGAGCCAACTAGACTATCTTCGAAAAAGGTACCCTAGTGGAGTCTCCTTTTACGCTTTTTTTAGACTCTCTAAATATAAAAAACCGTCGATCTTACCTTCTCTGGGTTCATTAAAATTACATCGAAGGACGTTACCATTGTGTTTCTTATTAATCGTGTTTTCATACCTATGTATTTGGCCTAATGCCGGCTCCATGTTGCTCTCATCTGAACCATATGAAGCATGCCTTATATGCAAGCCCTGTAGCACTTTGCCTATGTGTCTTGACACCTTTGGCCCATGTAGGATTTTTATCGAGTGTCCTTTTCTTGCATATGTACCTTTTCCCTGAGCATCCATGTGTTCCATGTGCTTGGAACTAGTATGTCCATGACACTCGATTCTCGTTTGTAACGTAGCATTCTTTTATTCTTTTTCAAGATTTCCAAAATTATTGAAAAAGAAAAAAAAGTCAAATATACCCCAAAAGTAGGAAGGGAAAAGTATTTTTCTTTTTATTGGCAGCACAATGAGTTGCCCTTGGACAAAGCACATCCTTTCATTTGTTCGTCAAGCTCTGGGATTTAATATGACCCTAGGAAGTTTTTCTCTCTACATAGAGTTGTGTCCTCCTTAGTTTGGTTATTCTTCCAAACATATGGAGATTTTGCAGTGCCTCTTGCATCGTGAACTTATGTCAAAATATCATGTTGCCTGAGTCTCATCATTTGTCATGTTATTGTCCCAGGGAATTTATTACCAAGCTTGAGTTAGCCCTCTCTACAAATTGTCCCTTACCCTCATGCCCGGTCATCCCAAAAGCCCAATCAAGTCTTTGTTCGAAATCCATGAAGCCTTCAACCTGATCATCAAAATCCTCTAGTCTGTTCCTGACAAGCAGTCGAAGACCTCTGGGTAGTGAAGTTGTACACTCATATTACACTCCTACTTGAGTTGTGAATATTTTGA
Organism: Picea mariana; assembly: GCA_032191745.1. NCBI lineage: Eukaryota > Viridiplantae > Streptophyta > Pinopsida > Pinales > Pinaceae > Picea > Picea mariana. Next base: position 83,419 of record JASDQU010372778.1, read on the forward strand.
AGTTGTTGCTCAAGCTCTGAAGGCCTCATCTCTAGCCATCAGGTCTTATTCGCTTCTTGAAGATGGCTACTATACATGTATATCGTTTTGATTTCGAGATGTAGATCCATTGTGTATTTCTCGTGGCTACATTTTATATAGTTATATGACATGGATCTACAGTGTATTTGATTGGTAGCCATGATTTTATTTCATTCTGAGCATGGGTATACCCCCCTCGATGAGACAATTTTTATTTTACAGATGGCACTGTTAGCGCTGGAAGTCGCTCCTGGATTGCTTGCAGAAGCAGAGCCCAATGCCCATTAGTTTTTATTTCACGGTTTGATAAATGGGCGATCAAATGGGTAGAGACTCAAGAAGATATCACTCCAACTCAGGGACTGGGTTTGGTATGTAAGGAACAAAAGAGGTCTTGATCTAACTTCAATCAGGGACTTGATTAAAGGGCGAACAAGTGGAAGACTTGTGAGAAGGGTGAGAAAGACTGCCTCAGGAAACAGGCCTTCGAAAGATTGAAGAAGAAAAACTCAGAAGCCAAGATCCTCTTGGTCCAGAGCTTCAAGGAGTTGAAGCGTGACTCAACTAGATCCTCCAATTCCAAGTCATTCAGCGTTAAGGAAATCATAGGAATTGATTAGAGATGTTGTGACTGCTGCAATGATCCAACCTACATCATCCTACAACAGCACAACTCGACTGGATATTCCAATTCTGAGTTTCTATAATACAGTGTGAACAAAGACATGGAAAGAACTAACATCCATCAGGCAAGAAGTATCAAGAGTCTAGAAAATAACCAGAAAACAGTGCTTCATTAGAGTTTTTACAACCGGGAGCCTAGCTCAACCATCGATCATTACAAAATGGAAAAAATGCCTACATATACTCTTCCCTCCCTTTCGCCCAGTAGAGGTGTCTCAGAACTTTGAATGGATGGCATCGCCTCAATCAAATCTAGCCTGCATTGCTCTGTCACACGCTACCTTAATTCGGCATGGCCCACGCCAGAGGTAGCTGAACCCTTTGAATGTTGACTTGGCATGTGCAGGTTCTTCTGGTGAATTGAAGACTCGACGTGGCTTCCCTGAGGAGAAATGGTACAGGGGACCCTCTTGGGTAGACTTTCGGTCGGGACCTCCATACTCTGCAATAAATGAGAAAGGTGAGGTTTGAGCCACCCTCTCTTTTCTTCATTAATCTCCAGCAGGTACTGGGATTTAGCTTACGTCGAATCGGCATCTGGAGCATCACAATGCTTTTCTTCTGAGATTTAGCTTGATGCTTTCGAGCCCGTTTGGCCAAATGACAAACATAAATGCCCCTCCTCCAGGCCTCCTTCTTGATGACCAGGCACCAAAACCATGGGCCCGACTCTGGGCACTTTCGGAGCTTCAGGATTCAGGGTTTTGAGAGGTGAAGTGATGAGGAGATCTTACCGTGTGAACTCTCGAATGCTGACATGACGTAGATACGTGCTACACGTCCTTCAGATGGACGGCCCAGATATTATTTACTATTATAAAGAGGCTATCCCCCTTTCATCCACTCAGTTGATATGACCTGGTGCCAAGACCCTGGGCTCAGTGCCAAAGGCACTTTCAGTGTTTCGCTGATCGGCACTTCCAAGTGTAATGAGCTGAAAGCTCCCTGCTCCCCGAAACCTGATCCATGATATCTCGATAGGCTGCCACCTGTCCCAATTTGATTGGACGACCCAAATCTGTTTGAACCATTGGAGCTCCCTCCTGCTAAATCCTGGGCAACTTGACAGCCATGAAAACCTGATGACCGTCGATTTTCTTTGTGGATGGATCTCGGTCGTTGACAACAAAACTTCACCCACTCGCTTGGCTCATAACCGGAACAAAGGTACTTTCATGTTGTGCTTGGGCACTTCCTGTGCAA
>JASDQU010372779.1:0-11295 GCA_032191745.1 Picea mariana
ATGAGTGAGTTGCACGAAAGGTCCACTTGACTTAGAGTCATAAAGCAACCTCAAGTATAAAAGGGATGATGAGTTGGTGCAAAAGTCATTCATCTTTGGCAAGAGAAGTGGACAAGGATTCTGAGGTGCCTAAGTGAAGGGTTTTGCACAAAGATGAATTGGACGCTAGCTAAGGATTAGATGAGTTGGACATAGGTCTGAAGACAACTGGGCAAGAGGCACAACTTGGTCTCATGCATGGATAAATTGTTCTAAGTGTTCTGTGGAGAATGGGATCTATAGGAGGTAGACATGTAGGAGCTTCAGGGTTGGTCACAGTCAGCTTGTACCACAGCGAGATGAATGAAAGCAGGTCGAACAGCGGCGAGATGGGCGATGAGCAAGATTAGAGCCGGTACCAGAGCGATATTATTGGAGGGAACCCCCTTCCCTATTATTAAAGGTTTTGAACTGCCCTCTCTATCATTAATGTGCATTTCACAGAGCCAGGCAACGATGGAGAAACAATCATTCACCTACGGATCGTCCAGGGAAAGCCTTTCGGGTCTAGTGCATAAATATCCTTCTCTCTTCTTCAGAACTTTCTTCCTATTGCTAGGATTTTGACCCCACCCTTACAAACTTGGTGCCCAATCAAGAGGTCAAGCCCTACTTTCACCGTTGGTCGAGCGAGTCTTTCTCCCTCGACCTGCCTGGGAGAGCCTCGCCTAGACTAAACTCGTTGAGTCCCTATCGATCGCACTCTTTCTTTATATTGTATGTGGATTCGTGAACAAAGGGATTGAAAAATCCTTCTATTGGAAAATACTGCTCAGTTCACGTTGGTTCAATATGCAAGGAAGTATTAATTTTGGGTGGACATGTAGTACTTGGTAATGGAGGCTAAGCACTTTGTTTTTGAGGATTCTTCTTGGTCATTCTCTTGGTAATTCTTATAGGGTTGATAAGACAATACTATCCACATCCCTTCTTTAAATGTTGTATTTTGGAACTCTCTCCACAAGTAGTGAAGACTTTGACTTCTTGGAGATTGAGGTCCTCACTGTTGTTTCTGTCATCATTCTCAGAAACAACATTCACTTCTTGGGGTATCTCCTCATGTTCAATAGACCCATCAACATATCCATTGCATGCCAATAACATGTTCCAATTATCACTTATTTTATACAATTTCACAATGATTAATATTTTGATCAAACCGCAGTGACACAAGATATGGATGACATTTCTAGGGTTTCGTTGTATGTTTTAGCCATTCTACTTAGCCTTTGGCATAAATAAAATGGAAAATTCAAGTGATCGTTGGACTTGAAATGTAAGAGGAGGTGAATGTGATGGAGAAAGGTAATTTCATACCTCCCCTCACATGTAACAAACTTATACAACATGAACAATATATTCCTTCCTTTCTCTGTGATCCAAGCTATGGGTACGCCTTTTTTCCAATTTGGGCTCTGTTATGTTGAGCACAAAAACCAATTACACACTCCCTATTATACTTGCTTATTTTTAAACCATCTATCCCCTATTGAAATTAGTCCAGTATCTTGAGCCATCAATTATTCAGACACAACCATTACCAAATCACCTACGCGAGAAACCTGACCATCGAACCCCTTTGCAAATGACTTGGTAACAGAGTCGGTGTGGCCCTGAAATTTATTCAGGAATGGAAGCCACCCCACAGATCTAAGTATAGATTTTTTGGTGTTATACCTTGGGTATCCTTCCAACATTTTCAAGGACCATGACTCTCTCCTGACTATACCGACATTCCCCATGATTTTGTAATTCTAAGTTAGTGGCGATGTGTGAAGACACTCTACTCTGAGTAATTTCTACTTCCAGGGAATAAGTTAAGGGTCTTGGGAATGTGATCAAGGTTTTGAGTGATATATGGATCACATACTCATATATAATCCTATATGTAATTCGAAATGAGGAAAATCATATTGATGAGAGGCCGTATAATGAATGCCTACAAATTGGGTAATAATGGGAACTTTGCATGCCATTCGATAGTGATTTTATGGGGTCATAGAGAGATATAAATTGAACATATGAGAGTGGAAATGATGATCATGAGTGGAGTGTATAGAAAGACTGGGGTAAAGTTTTATAAAGGTCACGGATACATATTAAAATGAGACAAAGGTCCGATGTTAATAACTTTCCATGCTTTCAATAAACCAGATAAATTTTAAAGTTGATTTCTTACCTCAAGTTTACCTGAATGTAACCTTCAAAGAATGACACACGCTGAAATTGATGACTATAAAGAGGAATTAAGCCTAAAACTATTGTGTATTCAATTGAGTCAACTGAGTGTTGATGCTAAGATTGACCAATTGTTGATGTTGAGACTAATTGTAGCACAAAAATGACACAAAAATGATTGATGTTGTTGATGTAGACCTGTGAAGTGATGGAGAGAAGGGATAATAGTTGCTTGGGAAACTCTAGACCCTTATCCTGGAGCTAATGACTCAAAGTATCTTGTTACAAGTCATCCTATAACTAATATAGATATCCTATAACTACTGAATAAAATGATTATAGGACCGCATGATGGTTACAGGACTGCATGTCACTCATGAAACTGCTAAAAATATGAAATTTCTTGTTGAAGAAACTTGAGGTTGATCATCTGTAAAATCATCATATTTGGAACATTGAAACACTTTCAAGAATAGAGAGAACTAAGGCATTGAAATTTTTGAAAATGGTCATGCTGAAGTTCATATGCTGAAGGTTGGAAATGGGGCACTGAAATTTTGGTCTTTATTTATTAACATAAGTAAATTAAGTACATATGTTGATCATCTGTAAAATCATCAACTTTGGAACATTGAAACAATGCCAAGAATAGAGAGAACTAGGGCATTGAACTTTTTGAAAATGGTCATACTGAAGTTCATATGTTGAAGGTTGGAAATGGGGCACTGAAACTTTGGTATTGATTTATTAACATAAGTAAATTAAGTACATATTTTGATCACTAAAATTCCTGCTAGAAATAGAAATTTATTGTCTGATTCACTAAAAATACTGAGAAAATGTCTGTTCAAAAGAACATAAATGGAAATGAACTATGGTGGTTTCCACTCAAACTATACTATATTGTATAAGCGATGCTACTTTTTAAGATTGAATGGAAACCTTTTATTAGACAATATGTTGTTAAACTCTGCTACAAGAAACTGTAAAACAAGAAAAATAAACTTGTAATTTGAAGAAAAGGCTACAAGATATTGTCAATACCATAAAACATATAGTCTTCATCCATATCCCCTATTCGTACAATTCAATCTATGTAAAAAAAATTACTTGAAGTCAAACATAGAAAAAATTCGTTGGATTACTGATCAATAATCAAAATTGGTAACTAATGTGAGACAACTCACTAGTGATGAAAATGAGTGTCAAGGTACCTAAGTACATCTCAATAGGAACAAATGGATGTGTTTTATTTGAGTCACCTGCAATATTTGTCAATCAAAGGACCTTGATGAATTCCCATTGTTGACAGTGAGGAGGCTTTCCATTGATGTATGCAAGTCCCAAGGCACTTTTAAATATCTTTGACATTGATCCTATATAGTGTGTTGAAGTTGATGGGACAAGGTTTGATAGAAGGAAGGCCTTAAGGGATCCCTCATAATATAATATGATCATAAATCAAATGATTTTTGAAGAACCATAGTACAATATTGAACCAACATGCATAACTTTATTGAGAACATTTCTCACTAGTTACCTGATTTTCGAGAAAAACTCATGTCTAGTTGCACCAGTAAGTTGGTTTTCACAACTAGAATTATTTTTATCTTTACTATTTTATTTATTCATAGTAAAGATAAAAATATTATTTTATTTATTTATTCATCTGCAATATCCTACCTTTCTTGGGAAATAATTCCTTCCCTCAAATGTATGAGAAATTCCAATGCATCCATTTACATAACAAGGTTTTAGTTAAAATAATATCCAAATCTAAAAAGTATATGTCAATGAGTACTGGGATATGAGAGGTCAAATTTCCTAGTGGATATAATGCCAAGAAGTGTTGAAGTATGGGGTGGTAATTTGGCCTTTTGACTATTTGTAACCTAGTTTCCATATAATCTTTGTATCCTTGGATTTTTTTGATTGTCAGACGATGGGGTTCTTTTGAAAGCTCGTCATCACACTCCATAATGCACAAAGGATTTGGTGATAAATGTGCCAAAAATTCTTCGATCTCTAGCTCCAGTATTTTATCTTCACCTAATGTGTTCCACAACTCTTTTATCTCTTTTAACTACTCACAAAGACTACAGGAAGAAACTTCTAGATCCTCCTTCTGTGGACTATGTTCATGCAACCTTTGCTTATCTACTTATTAAGATGTAAACTCATCCCTAATGACAATTCTAAACTTTGGACAATGATATGAAAATATCCTTGTTGTGGCATGTCCTCCCTTGCTCAAAAAATTATTGAGATATCCTAATTTGTTCTTGTTTGTTTGGAGTTCCTCCTCATAAATGGATTAGTGGTATGTGGGTTCTTAAAACACCTTAAAAAAGGAAAATAAATGAAATCAACAGAAATCAAAGAACACCATTCAAAGAAAACTTAATCAATTTAAAATACAATCATGTACTTTAAATCCTCGTGTTACTGAGACCCTACTATCACCAAGTTGTCTTTTCACATGATTTATCTCTTCATAGTTAAAAATCACTTGCAGAAAAAGGAAGCACACTCATTTGTGTAAAAGGAAATACACTTTCAAGAAAGGAAACTCACTTGAATGACTAGAAACAATGAGGCTTCAGAGAATCTCACTAAAGTGAATGGGTAGGTTCTTACCTCTTGTCTTACCACTTCTCCTCCCCCAAGTTGTAATTGGAACCAAATTACACACAACACATGAAACTTTTGAAAAAAACCTACTTATGCTCTAACCTCTTTAACATCTCCCCAACAATGGCGCCAAAAATGTCAGTCAAATTATATGTATAATTCTTGGACATTAATTATCAATCCGATAGCGTAAGCTTATGAGATGCAAGTAAATTATATGAAGGGTAAAACCCTATTATAATGAGGGGTGTAAACCTAAATTACTAAATAAATTAGGGATTCCTCACTTGAATTGAGCTCAACAAGAATTTTAGTTAATAAAAGCACTAGTCACAATTTTTCACTTTATTCATAAAATCAGAGAGTTCATGCCATGATTGTCTTTTCAATTCATTAGATCTTGATATAAGTGGACATGCCCTTGACACACTGCATAATCAAATACCAAAAATAGAATTTAGGAAATGAATCTAAGGAAACTATAAAATAGTAAATCAACTACACTATAAAGATATTTAGTTCATTGGATGGTAAATCAGAGAAGGGATTTGCTAGGCATGCAATACTCGGTTTCACTTAAGCAGTGTTCCTTAATGTTCCTGTACTTGTTCATGAAGCAATTCTTGTTTCCCCTCTTCAATGAAACTTATCTTTCTAAATTTAATTGAAAAAAACAAACGAATGTTCAAATAAAATCAATCTACTGCATGCATTGACACTTTACAAAATATCCCTCATCGTTGGATTGAAAAAACAAGGTTTTCTTATTGGCATAGGTTGCAAATGTTTCATTGTTATTTATTTAAGGTTTCATACAACAAAATGAGAAAAATCAATGTATATCGTTCAACCTTCAACAAAGAATTGTCTTTTCTGCGAAGGAATAACACACAATGAGAATACAAGCAATGAAAATATGGTACTTAAACAAGGAACCAAGCATATATGTAGCATACCCAGCCACTCATAGTCCAAAAACACTAACTTCCAGTCCCTTCTCTAGACTAATTCAACCCCTGTCCTAACCTTAAATAACAAGGATGCATGAAATGTTCACATGCATTGATCAAGATTGATGCTAAACATAAAAACAATGAAGCATCCGACATGCACAACAATAACCAGCAAGCATGCATATTCTAAAGATTGAATTCAACGATAAATAAATACACAATGGAATAAATCATACACAGGTAAATAATACTATAACAAAGAGCACTTATCTTTTCTAAAACAAGACACAAACTGACTGCAGATCAAGGACGTTCCACCCAACCATAGACACTATTGTTCCAAGTCTCAACAACAATGTCACCCATGGCCCAGGGTTATGAATCCACAAGGACGGTTCCAAAGTGTCACTCGACTTCCCGAACTAGTCAGCCCTCAAGCTCTCATAGGCTTCCTAGTTCCCACAACCATCCAAGTACACCAAGCCTCTTCTACCCAATCTGCACAGCCCAAGAGAATGGACCCCCTTCTCTTCCACGCATTCCCTCCGGTTGTCCATCTCCTTCTAGGGCTCCAGTGCAACTGGTCCAGAATCTCTATTTTGGAACTCTCAAGACTCGCAGCTATGAGAAAATCTGGACACATGCCAAATCATCTCAGACATGCAAACCTCGATTCATGGCTGGATTACATAGACAATCTCTACAACCAACAATACCATGGCTTCACTTCAAAAGTTTGTCTTCCTTTCATGAGCCAAGAAATAGATGCAGAAAGATGAATGAGTGAGGGAATGAATGGAGTGCAATCCCCATGAGAGGGGTGAACACCGAGAAAGTGAGTGAATGAGTGAATGAGTGAATGAGTGAGTGAAAAATGAGTGAAGCGACCAAAAACATAACAAGAATGAGAACGAGAGTGAGAGAGAGAATGACCCCCCCCAACAAACCAGGGATGGGTTTAAGTAATTATTTGGAATAAATAACCTCATGGCCTTCCCCCAAGAAGCTCACGTAACTGATTTCCCCCATTAAACAAAATGGGTAGTTAAAAAATGAAATAAACACTTATCTCCCCAAGCCCCCTCTCTTATGGAATCATATCCCCCTATAACTCTAGTCCTTGTCCGTCTAGTAGCCAACGATGTATTTATTACTAATAATGATAAAACAAATTACATTTCTTAGGAACACTAGCCTCTTTTAATTATTTGGGCACTCTTTCCTCTCAACAATTAACAAATACATTATTTAATATGGGGCTCACAACCTAGGGTGTTACATGCCTCCCCCTTATTTTGGCACTATCCTTAGTGCATATACAAAACATGAATAAAAATTCCAAAATTTATTCAAAAAGATGCAGGTACTTTGCCTGCATGGCATCTTCAGGACCATAGTAGGTCCACTGAACTTTTACCATCTCTATAGCTCGAATCCAGAGGATTTTGAATTTTTTGTCCAATATTCGCACTGGTTGGGCTTGAAAGTCTCCCTCTGTCTCTACCTGAATCAGACTCCAAACAATAACATGGTTATGATCATGCACATATTTCTTTAGCAAAGAGACATGAAATACATTATGCACATTCATGGAAGTAGGAAATATAGGAATGTATGCAATTGGCCCTATTCTGTCCAATATTTCAAATGGACCACAGAATCTGGTTGTCATCTTTGTACAACTACCCAACTTCAAAGAGCTCTTCTTGGGATTCACTTTCAAAAGTGAATACTCCCCCACTTTAAATTCTCTTGTTTTCCTATTCTTATTTGCATAAAATTTATGTCTATCTTGAGTTGCCTTTAAATTCTGCTTAATCTTGACCATCTGGTCTTCCATTTCCTTGAGAAACTATGTCCCAAGAACCACTCTATCTACTGGGTTTTCCCAAATCATTGGATTATTGCATGTCTCACCATACAAAGCTTCAAATGTGCTCATTTTCAATGAAGCTTGATACCCATTATTATAGGAAAATTCAACCAAGTGCAAGTAATCTTCAAACTTAGATGGCTTATCCATCACATACATTCTCAACATGTCTTTAATTACTCGGTTGACTCTCTCTATCTTCCCATCTGACTGTAGATGGTAAGTTGTGCTAAACTCCAGATTTGTACCAAATCCTTTAAATAATCCCTTCCAGAAATTTGAAGTAAACTTTGTGTCTCTGTCCGAGACAATTTTCCTAGGTATCACATGCAACCTAGCAATCTCCCTCATGTAAATTTATGCAATATAAGATTCTATATGTGTTTTTTTTACGGAACAAAATGAGCAGCCTTTGTCAATTTGTCAACCACTACCATGATTGAATCATGTTGTCTTGTTTTCTTGGGCAATTTAGCTATAAAGTCAATGGTTATCACTTCCCATTTCTTCTCTGGAATTGGTAATGGCTGTAGTAAACCCATTGGGTGCCTATGCTCAACCTTCACTTTATGACATTCCATACATCTGGTGATGTAATCATCAACACACTTTGTCATTCCCGACCAAAATAATTGGCTTCTCACTGCTGTAATCATTTTTTGGTAACCGGGATGTCCGACATATGGAACATTATCCATTTCTTTTAGTACCATATTCACAAGTTCTCCAGAACAAGGAACATAAATTCTATTTTTATACATAGGTAATCCATCTTCCTTCATCTCATACTCTTTCATTTTCTATTGTACATCTCGTTACTGTAAGATTTCCTTTACCTGTAGGTAATGCCAATATGTAACAACGACATCTAAAGTTTTTCTCTTCAAGTCTGATTGATGCATACTAACAGTTTTATCATGCATGAGATGCACTCTTATACTAAGTGCATCAACAAATTTATTTTCTTTTCCTTTGATATGCTTGATATCAATTTCTATTCACTTAAAAATTCCAACCATCTTGTTTTCCTGGTATTCAAAGTTGGATGTTTGAAAAATATACTTCAAACCACTATGGTATATTCTCAATTCAAATCTCTTTCCGATGAGATAATTCCTCCACATATTCAATGCGTGAACAATGGCAACAAGCTCCAATTCATGTGTGGCATAGTTCCTCTCATGTTCCTTAAGATTTCTAGACTCATAACCAATGATATGTCCATTTTGAGTGAGGACTCCACTAAGACCTTCCTTACATGCATCCGTGCATACCACAAAACTTTATTTGGGTCAACAATATTTAACACATGTGCACTGGTAAGTAATTCCTTCAACAAATTAAGGTTCTCTTCACATTCAGATGTCCATTCAAATTTAATTCCCTTGTTTTGCAAAAAAGTGATGGGATGAGCAATCTTAGAGAACCCTACTATAAACCTTCTGTAGTAACCAACTAACCCCATAAAATTTCTGACTTCTGAAACATTCCTAGGTGTTGGCCATCCTCTAATGGATTCAATATTTTTTGGATTCACTGCTATGCCTTGTTCTCAAATAATGTGTCCCAAGTAATGGATCTGTTATTGGTAAAATGCACACTTACTCGGCTTGGCATACAATTGATGTTCTCTCAACACTTGCAATACCAGTATTAGGGGATGCTAATGTTCCTCTGTAGACTTAGAATAAACAATTATGTCATCCAGAAATACTATGACAAACTTATCCAAATAATTTCTAAATATGCCATTCATTAAGCACATAAATACAGCTGGCACATTGGTCAGTCCAAATGGCACCACTACAAATTTATAATACCCATACCTGGTTCTAAAGGTTGTCTTATGGATGTCTTCTTCCTTGATTCTTACCTGATGGTGTTCTGATCTCAAGTCTATCTTTTCTCCTATTATATGATCAAAGAGGTCATCAATTATGGGTAGAGGGTACTTGTTCTTCATACTGGACTTACTCAGCTATCAAAAATCAATACACAGTCTCAAGGGCCCATGTTTCTTTTTGACAAATAGTATTGGTGCTCCCCAAGGTGAAAACATTGGGCATATGTACCCTTTCCTCAGCAACTCCTCCAACTGCATTTGTAATTCTTTTAACTTTGGTGTACTCATTCTGTAAGGTGTTTTTGACACCGTGGAAACTTCTGGCACTAAATAAATAGAGAAATCTATTTCCCTTTTTTGCGGAAACCCTGGTATTTCTTGGAATACATCCTCGAATTCATGTAGTACTGAGAAATTTTCAAGGCTTGGACCCTTTGTATTTTTTGTCTCCTCCACATGGGATGCATAAAATTGAAATCCTTTTTTGAAACATCTCTTCAACTATAAAGATGAAATCTCCCTTATAGAGATGGGTCTTGGAACTCCTTTCACAGTGCTCTGTTTTCCATCTCTATCAAGGTATGTAAATGTAATTTTATGACAATCTAGGACAACATGATGCTTGTCCAACCAATCCATTCTGATTAGAGTATCATAAGACCCCAATGGTATGATATTTGGATCAACACTAACATTCACACCATTAAGACTTATGGAATAACCTATGACCATATCATGGATTCTCCTTTTGGTTCCAGTGGTTAGCTGAACCAAACTTGATTTTCCAAGCTTACTTTTCTCCAAATGTAATCTATCCACTATTTTAGGATCAATGTAACAATGACTTGCTCTTGAATCAATTAAAATAACAACATGATGATTTATGATCTTACCTTCCACCTCGATCATGTTGGATTGGTATTCTGCTTTTCGATCATCTAAGGCTGCATAAATTCTTCCCATGTATTATGTTGTTGTAGCCTCTTGGATGTTATGCACGGTCTTCACTCTATCCCTTCTATGTGGGAAATCCTTGTACATGTGATCTTCTTTTCATCCCCAACATTGGATTGGTGGTATTCCCCTTTTTCCCAAGGAGTCTTATTTCTTGGATTCATCCTTGGCATACTAATATTGATGATTTTTATTAGGCTCATTTCTATTGAAAGGAGGCTTGAATCCCTTCTTCCTCTGATTAGAATTCTCCTTCTTCTTATCCTTCCAAGACTTATTCATGGATTCTTTGCCCTGGCCTTGCTTATAAAGGTACTTAGCTTTCCCGATGGCCTTAGTAAAGGTCTTGGGTTCATCATACTGAATCTTTTCTTTATAAAGGAAAGGAAAACCACATAAAAACCTTTTTACTTTCACCTTCTCATCATTTATGAACCTAGCATACTTTAACAACCCAAAGAACGTCTTCTCATATTCTTCCATATTCATGCTTCCTAACATGAGATACTAATACACATTGGGAAAATTGCGACGTTATGGAGAAAATTGGATGTACTATTGAAAAATAGAGGAAATTTTTAATTTTTTTCTCCATATTGCCCGATATCGTCGCACTTGCGACGTACTTTTCAAATCGTCACAAGAGAGATGATGTTCATAATATGTTGCTCTTGTGATGACATAAAATGTGCATCACACTTGCGACGATGTGGACATTACACTTTCCCCCCCTAACGATCAGACACTATTTGACAAAGTCAACATTGACTTGGTCAACAGTCATCAGAATTGTGACGTTCAGTGCATTGCACATGTGGTGGTGT
>JASDQU010372779.1:11313-21436 GCA_032191745.1 Picea mariana
CCCCCCCCCCCCCCCCCCCCCTTAACAGTCACCCACTATTTGACAAAGTCAACATTGACTTGGTCAACTGTCGTCGAAATTGAGATGTTATTAAATCTATAAATATGTTGCATTTTATGGATGTTGCTACAAGTTTTTTATAACAATGACAGTTCAAAAAGGGTATAAGGTCTTCTTGGCGAACAAAAAACAGGTTTTTTTTTCATATGTTATAATAGAAAAATATAATATATATTCTATTATACACCACTCAATTTTATAATATAATTATCAGTATATGTATGCGAGCAAGAATGTTAGGAAACATTAGAGGTGGGAAAAAATTAAAGAGGGTGAAAAGGGTGATGGTAAATGTTATTTCCCTTGCAAAAATTGTTGTACTAGATGTCCCAAAAGAGTTTTAATAGAAACAATTAAAAAACATTGTAGAAAATATGGCCACATGGATGGGGGATCAAATGAATATTGTCCTGTGGTAATTAGATATATATATATATATATATTATCTCTTTTAATATTGATTGTATTCTCAAACTTTTATATTGTTTTATACATGCACTAATTTTTCATGATTGTTTGTAATTATAAAGTTAGATTCGCCCCCTAATGTTTTGCAGAATGCACCAAGTAGTAGCATAAATGATGTTGCATAAGATGAGGCACATGAAGCAGATAATGACGATCAAGTTAATGATCCCATGGAAGTATATGACAATAATAACATAGTTCAATATGATGGGACAAATCTAATGATCCAAGACTTATTCGGTCATCTATATGAGGATTATGGGGACAATAGTGATGGTATTTATGATGAACCTATGCTTGAAAAGGAAAATAAAAAACTTTGTAAAGGGTCAAGAGAAAATCTTCTCTCCACTACATTGTTGTTGATGAACTTAAAGGTAACGAATTATTTGTCGAACACTTATATGACACAGATCCTAAGTTATCTAATATGTTTCATAACATATACATAAAGGTTGACTTTTTGCACTTTTTGTTAGTGTTAGTTAATGTGTAAAATAAAAATACAATATTTACGATTACTATTCTTTACATTAACTAGTTATTTTTTATGTTTTAGATTGTTAGGTGAATTTTGTTTACCCTCGTAAAATATTTTACCTCGCACATATCAATATTTACATGCCAATATGAAAGACATTGGAATGGAGTATCAAAGTATAGATGCATGTCCTAATTTTCATATTATATATTATGGACAACATGCGTCGAAAAAAAATGCCTGGTGTGTGGTATCAGTGGATATCGAACCGATCAAGTAAAACAAATGGTGCCTCAAAAGGTTCTTCGGCATATTCCCATAATTCCATGTTTGCAGCAACTATTCAAGTGCCAAAGCATAGCACAATTTATGGATTACCATGCACGAAAGAGAATTCAAGATGGAAGTGTTCGAATGCCTGCAGATGGTTATGCATTTAAGGAAATTGCTGAAAAATGGCCAAAATTTACAAATGAACCTTGTAATATTAGGATTTCATTGGCAACTGATCATGTTAATCCATTTGGAGAGCTTCGATCTGTTTACTCAGTGTGGCCTATTTTTTTTTATCAACAATAACATTCCTCCTTGGATGTCAATAAAGAGGGAGCACATAATTTTGACAATGATTGTTTCAGGTATTTGTTTACATTAATTTTTCGAAGGTAAATTTTTCATTTTTCTTTCTTTTTGCATAATATATTTTATTTATTTATTTATGTATATATACATACCATGGTAGTAATTTCATGTAATTTCAAACAATTAGGTAAGTACCAAGTTAAAGATATGAATGTGTATATCGAGCCTCTTATCGACGAGCTACTAAAGTTATGGGAGGGTAGCACTATGTATGACATCTTTAAACCAATTGGGTAGAAGCGATTTCGATGACGTGGAATACTTTTATGGACAATTCATGATGACCCAAGACTAACACATTTTTTTGGTATGTAACGTTCCATATTGCATGCTTGAATGTCATATAATTAATTGAATATATCATGCATGTTTCTAAAATAATCCTTTCGTATATTAATAATTCACATTAATCCATCTATTGTAGGTCTTCAAACAAAGGGTAAATTTGCATGTCCATTTTGTGGTCCTAAGATGAAATCTCGCCGATCAAAAAGTTAAGGAAATGAGGTGTTTGATGAGTATAGACACTTCCTCTCTAAGAACTATAAGTATTGTACTACTGAAAAAGATCTTTTCAATGGGAAACAAGAGATTGGACTAAAACCACAAAGAATGACATCTCGCCTATGGAAGTTGGCATATGAAAGAATTAATCCTCGAGGTACACATTTTGTTTATGTATCGTAAATGGAATTATGTTTTGAAATTTTATTTTAATTATTCAATTTATTTTACCACATTTGATAAATAATGTTCTGATTTTTTTTATGCTTCATCAATTTCATCGTCCCGAAGATAATAATAATGGGATTCCACAAGGAATGAAATGTTATCCCACTCAATTCATGAGGTTTCCTTACTATGAGATAAAAATAGTTGATTTCTTTGATACAATGCATATCGAGAAGAATGTGACAGAAACATTATGGCGAATCATAGATGGCAGGAGGGATAAAGAAAAAATTGTCAAAATTTTTAATGACATTTAGGAAGCCAATCATGCAATGCAAAGTGTGATCCAATCAAATGGTGATGGAGACCAAAATAACCTTCCATGGTTATTAACAGAGCAACAAAACAATGGTGTTAAAGAGGTCATTCAAAGAATTAAATTTCCCACAAGTTTTTGTTCAAACATAAAGAATATCTTAATGAAGAAAGGTGAATTTGGTGAGGGTAAAAACACATGATTGGCATATCTTCATTAAGATAATTAATAATTTTAGTATTCATATTTATATATTGGTTGTATACATTTTTTGAGATTTTTATTTATTTTGTCTAGTTTTGAAACAAGTAACGATATGTTTTTATTTTTGCACTATGTTGTACCTCTATCTCTTCCAAACGACTTTGACAACAACATCAAACAAGTTATATATGATCTTGGAAAATACATGAGGTAAGTAGCTGCCATATATATGCAAAAAAAAAAATTCAATTTTTTGTTGTACTTAATGACATGTTGTTTAATTGTAAAGTAATATGTATTATGTTTTGTTGAAACATGTTGTTTTCTTACATCATGATATGTAGATGGTTGTCATTGAAAGAAATCCATGAAGATGATATAAAGTATTGGAAGAGAGAAATTCCTCATCTAATGTGTGAAATGCAGAAGTATCTACCTCCAAAATTTTTCAGTGCACAAGAACACTACCTCATACACCAAGTTGAGGATATTGAAATGTGTGGACCTGTACATAAAAGGTCAAGGTCAATATCTTCTTAAATTAGCAGTGCAAGCTATGCAGGCAGTGGATTGCATTTGGGATGTGAACTTCATCAAAAAATTTGAAGGGGAGCAGTTGTTGGGGAAAGGTACAATGAAGAAAATGAGAGGTAATATTTAAGTTGTGGATATTTGTAATAAATATAATTTTGATTTTTTTGTGTATGTGTATGCACTAAAATTTGACATGGATAGACTGTTCACATGCCTTGATGATATGGAAGGGTTTCCAGACTCAAATATTACTCACACAGCCACTCTATATATCAACCCATCTCGTCCTCATTTCGTTTTAATTTTCTTGGTCAAATTTTAAAGGAAACAACTATTAAAAGACATTGTACCAGGGCTAGAGTACATGATGGGCAACAATGACCTGTGAATGGAGCCAATGTTGATTTTTTTTCAAATTTTTTTCTGTATGTACTGAGATTTGACACGATAGATTGTTCACATGCCTTGAAAATATGGGAGGGTTTCTAGACTCAAATATCACTCACAAGCCCACTCTTTATATTCATTGTCTATTTCGTTCAAAACCAACATCATGCCAATTACGCCAACTATCAAAAGACATTGTACTAGAGATATAGTACATGATGGGCAACAGTGACCTGTGAGTGGGGCCAATGTTGATTTTTTTTCAAAATGTTTCTGTATGCACCAATATTTGACATGGATAGACTGTTCACATGCCTTGATGATATGGGAGGGTTTCCAGACTCAAATATCACATGGGATAAACAAAGGAAATGGATGAGGTGGTTGCATCTAACGAAATATTGGTATGATATTATGTATTACTATACCTAAAAAATTACCCAATTTAAAGCACTATATGGTTATGAACCCTCGTCACCAAAGAATTGGGTCATTAAAAATGAAAGTATAATCTATTATATTTAATCTCTTTTAAAAGAAAATTGACTACCATAATATAGGTTAACTTTCTCTCTTTTTTTTGGAGAAATACATAGTTAAAATAAGCTACCTTAATGCAATCATTGTTGCAATAAGGTCTAAACATGCATGATATGATATGCTTTTGGCCTCGTGAATGAGCAATATACTTGGAATGATCAATAAATTTCATCATCATAAATGTAATCATTGTTTTCATAGTATTGTAGCAACGAAGTTTCAATGAACATGATGTTCTTCATTGTTATATCATCTTTGCCAAAACTGTTCGAAAACATGGGACTTTGGCCCATGGCTTTGGTGGCAAGAAGAAGACGCTTGATGGAATTTTGTATTTAAATAATGATTTTGTACTAATATTCTTTATGGAGAAAAAAAGTACTTAGATGAAAGCAAAAAACAAAGAAACGACTTAACTAATGAAGCTTGTGCAATTTATCAAGTTCTTATTTTTTGATGTTATTGCATGCCCTTGCAGTAGTAGATGTTGGGACATGCGTCTCAATTTTTTTTAAAAGAAACAACTAAAATACATTGTATTATGATTCCTTGTGTGGGTGGGCACCCCTCTTGCAAACTCTCCTTGCGTTGCATTTGGGTGCCCTACCTCCTTTTCATTATGATTCCTCATGTGGGTGCCCCTCATGTAAACTCGCCTTGCCTTGCCTTCGGGAACCCAATCTTTCGCAGACCATCTTAAAACACTTAAGTCGAAGATAAAATTCCTCCTTATATGGAATCTGGCTCATCTTCTTTCTTAGTTCTCCCTTGTGTGGCATTTTTCGTTACGACTCTTCATGTGGGTGGGTGCACCTCTTGCCAAATCACCTTGCATTGTGTTTGGGAACCTTACCTCCTTTTGGTTATGATTCTTCATGTGGGCGCCCCTCTTGCCAACTCTCCTTTGGGCACCTAGCCTTGCCCAGTCCGTCTTAAAAAAGTTAAGTCGAATCCAAAATTGGTCCTTATCTAGCATTCAACTCGTTTTCTTGGCTAGTTCTCCCTTGTGTGGTCATTTTCGTTATGACTCTTCATGTGGGTGGGCACACCTCTTGCAAACTCGCCTTGCATTGTGTTTGGGTGCCTTGCCTCATTTGCATTACGATTCCTCTTGTGGGTACCCCTCTTGACAATTTTCCTTGCCTTGCCTTATTTTTGTTATGATTCCTCATGTGGCCGCCCCTCTTTCCAACTTGCCTTGCATTGTGTTTAGCCGCCCTACCTCATTTGCATTATGATTCCTCATGTGGCGACCTTCTTCCCAAATCACCTTGCGTTGTGTTTAGGTGCCCTTCCTCATTTTTGTTACAAATCCTCATGTGGGTGCCCCTCTTTCCAACTGGACTTGCATTGCGTTTGGGCGCTCGACCCCCGTTTCGTTATGATTCATCATTTGGGTTCCCCTCTTTCCAATTCACCTTGCATTGCGTTTGGGCGCCCAACCTTTCCCAGGTTGTCTTGAAAAAGTTAAGTTGAAGCCAAAATTGCTCCTTATCTAACATCTGGCTTGTCTTCTTTCCTAGTGCTCCCTTGTGTGGCCATTTTAGTTACAACTCTTCATGTGGGTACCGGTTTTTGACAAGTTTTTGAATATATTGTTTCTTCATTTGTTGTATTAGTGAAATTTTTTAAAGTAAAGGATAAATCAAAATCACAACGAGTACCACCATCCAATTTAGAAGTGTGGTCATTTTCGTGCCTTTCATGTGGGTGGGCGCACCTCTTTCCAACTCACCTTGCATTGCATTTGGATGCCCTACCTCTTTTCAATACTATTCCTCATGTGGATGCCCCTCTTTCCAACTCACCTTGCCTTGAATTTGAGCGCCTAGCCTTTCCTAGGCTATATTAAAAAAGTTAAGTCGAATCCAAAAATACTCCTTATTTGGCATCCGACTTGTCTTCTTTCCTAGTGCTCCCTTGGGTCATTATTTTCGTTACGTCTCTTCATGTGGGTGGGAAGACCTCTTGCCAACTCGCCTTGCATTGTGTTTGGGTGCCTTGCCTCTTTTTCATTACGATTCCTCTTGTGCGCGCCCCTCTTTCCAACTTGCCTTGCCTTACCTTTCAGTGCCAAGCTGTGCCCAAGCCATCCTAAAAAATTTAAGTCGAAGCCAAAATTGCTCCTTAAGTTGAAGCCAAAATTGCTTAATGCTCCCTTATGTGGTCATTTTTGTTACAAATCTTCATGTGGGTGGGCGCACCTCTTGCCAACATGCATTGCACTTCGTTTGGGCACCCTTCCTCATTTTCTTTATGATTCGTCTTGTGGGCACCCCTCTTTCCAACTTGCCTTTCCTTGCCTTTCGACTCCTTGCCTTGTTTTTGTTATGATTCCTCATGTGTCCACCCCTCTTTCCAACTCGCCTTGCATTGCATTTGGCCACCCTACCTCATTTTCTTATGATTCCTCATGTGGGAAACCCTCTTTCCAACTCACCTTGTGCTGCGTTTAGGTGCCCTACCTCATTTTCATTATGAATCCTCATGTGGGTGCCCCTCTTTCCAAATCGCCTTACATTGCATTTAGGTGTCCGACCCCCTTTTTGTTACAATTACTCATGTGGGTGCCCCTCTTTCCAACTCTCCTTGTGTTGCATTTGGGCGTCAAACCTTGCCTAAGCGGTCTTGAAAAATTTAAGTCAAAGCCAAAATTGCTCCTTATCCGACATTTGACTCGTCTTCTTTTCTAGTGCTCGCTTGTGTGGCTTTTTTATTTACAACTCTTCGTGTGGGTGGGTGCCCCTCTTTCCAAATCACATTGTGTTGTGTTTGGGTGCCCTCCCTCCTTTTCGTTATGGTTCCTCATGTGGACGTCCCTCTTGCCAACTATCCTTGTGTTTCATTGGGGCGCCCAACCTTGCCGAGGTTGTCTTGAAAAAGTTAAGTCGAAGTCAAAATTGCCCCTTATCCGACATCAGGCTCATCTTCTTGCCTAGTGATCCCTTTTGTGTCCATTTTCATGCCTTTAATATGGGTGGGCACACCTCTTTCCAACTCTCCTTGCATTGCATTTGGGATCCCTGTTGTTGGAAATATGGAAATACAGGTTGGCATTGATGGCATTGGCACTGATGTCAAATAGATGAGAGACACTGTTGTTCATTGGCATTGACAAAATAAATATGTGCATTAAGGAACTCTATTACTACAGTACTACAACAAGCCCTATCATGGACAAAGCAAGATGTATGTGGCATATAAGAACATTCTTGTGAAGATGAGAATGAAAATATTCAAAGTTTTTCAAACAGGAAAATATATTGATCAGTATTGCTACATGATCATAGTGAGGAATATTGACAAAATCCTATGCAGACAGGCAACTGGTCACCATATTCTATGCTCCAAATTACTGTAGGAAATTTGATAATGTTGGGGCTATGATGAGTGTTGATGAAAGTATGAATGTTCTCCTTCTAAATATTCAATCCATATGAATAAGGTCTTTTGCATGAATGCACCTTGAAAAATATTTTTTTGATACCACATCCAAAATGCTACATGTAAATAGCATACCCAACCCATATGGTGTCTACCAGAAAGGGTGTGATTGAATTTTTTATAAAGATCTACAATTATTTTATTACCAAGTGAGTATTGCAAGCTCAAGACATGGAGTGAGAGTGGGATTAAGAGAATATGTTACATTGTCATCAACTTCTTCAAGTCCCATGAGAGAAACTAGATTAATTCCAACCCTTCTGCCTCTTTTAAAAGACACCAATTCTTGTCATATGCACCTTGTCATCTTTGCTATTAAGATTCTCCACAATTTTATGGATTACAACAATCTAGTAGTCACTCTGTTAAGAGATCTTGTAGGTCTAGACAATACAATCAAGAGGCTACAATTTGAGGTTACTAGAGTGGTGGAGTTCTCATAAGGAAGAAACATTGAAACTTCAACTTATGATGATGATAAAGGAAATTCCTTATTCTTAGAGGTGTCTTATGGGATTCTTTGGTCGATCAGTTCATCCATGAAAGAATCACAAATGAGAGATATCTGGCAGGTGTCATGGAGCTTGCACAACTAGTGAATAGTGCAAGGCACTTGGAGATAAGATACAAGAGTTTTTACTGCAAATTGTTGGGTTTTGATTAGTCGTTGAAGTTCCCATATATGTGATTTTGATGGAGAGCACTTGATTGAAATTTGTTAATAATTAGAACAGGTGTTAGTGTGACAAGGTTGACAGAAGGTTAGATTGACAAGCATTGGTCCTACCAATAGTCATATGCTTGTCTCAGTTAACATTGTTGCATGGAGGTTATTAAACTGGTGTAGAGAATCAACATCCATCCGATCAAGAGATCGACAGTGCTGATTAAAATGCCCATTGAGTTTTAGTCCCACATTGATAGTGTAAAATGATTCGTATGGGTTTATATACAAAACAATATCTAAGCTATATCGACGTGTAGAGAAAGGGTATGGTGGGGGCTCTAGGTGCCTGGACTCCTCAAGAAGCTCACTATCTTGGAGCCCGGGATGACCTGTTAGGCCCCCTACCTTTTGGAAAAAGAGACTAAGACGTTGGATAATTTTTTTTTTACACCACTGGCGTGACAGTCATATGAGTGAACATAGGATAGAAGAATTTCATTACCCAAGTTGGACATAAAACTCTCATTTTTATCCGATTCCTTGGCATAATGCCAAGTCTGGTGGATTGCCAAGTCCACTGCTGAATTCACGGATGAGATGAACCAAACATGTTGTGTTGTTGATGTTGTAACTTGCAAGATAAAAATAAATGAATTGTGCAAGCAGAATGGAGTCACAGAGGCTGAAGATATTTTGGATGGGATGTTGGAAAAGGCCTTAGACTTGATGTTGTTATTTTTAAGGCCCTAATGAATGGATTTTGCAAGGAAGAAAAATTAGACAAAGCATTTGATTTGATAAATCAAATATTGGTCGATGGTTATTATCCCAATGCAATAACCTACAATGCGCTAATCAATGGGTTTTGTAAGGAAGGTGAATTTCCCAGTGCCATTAATCTCAAGAATGAAATGATGGAAAGAGGTAAATGTCTCAAGCCTGACATTGTCACAATCTCTGCAAAAATGTAAATGAACAACTTGATGTGGATTGCATGAAGAAGTAACAGAGCCAGTTGAAATTCCAAAATAACTTTCGAGAGGTCCACATATTGCATTTTCAGATGTCCACTAAAGTTGAATATAAAACCCTGCATAAACACGAAGACAATGATAACGTTAGTTTTTTCGATGGAAGCCCTGTCATTAGATTTAAGATATTATACCACAAGTAATGAAATAGTGACAACATGTAAACCATGAACATGGAACGAAGCCTTATAGATCCAGAAGAAAGCTTAGGTTTAAATGAAATACTACAAAGAGACTCTATACTTTGTATGAGAACATGAAGCACAAATTCATAGCTCAGATCATCTCTCTATGATAAATTGTTCACAACCTAAATAACTATATGAATTAAAGAAAACATCAAAGGCTAAGATAAAATATTGAAGAGATGTTTATTTATAAAACATGATTGTTTATTTAAAAAGGTGACTATGTAATAGAGGTGTGATGAATAGGGATGATTTTAGGGGCTAAATTTCGCTCATGGGCTAATTTTCCATGGTTTTTCCAAAAACAAGATTCGCTATTTTAAAAATGATTCGCCCAAATTCTATAGGATAAAATTATTTTACCTTAAAAATCGCCAAAAATTTATAAAAACTATATAAAATGCTTAGAATTTTGAATATTTTTACAAAAATATCGCCAATCATTTATAGTTGGCATATGAAGGATTAGTAAGATTAGCCAAGGTTCCT